>WJSG01007681.1:0-12056 GCA_016618145.1 Sanghuangporus lonicericola | reverse complement strand
GCGAACGCGATGCCGCGCTCATCATCCCCACGGGCCGCATGGACACGGTGGACTCTCGCGTCGTTCTGCCTCGCATCGCATAGATTTGTATCGCCGAGTGTGAGTAGATCAACCAGTCTCTGTTCCAAGCGTCCAGTGATGACTCAACACAGCGCTCTCCCCACATCATCCCCTCAGGCATTGCTCCGCGCGCCTTTGTTGACAGCCTATCGCATAGCTCTCAGTGACCGTTGCTGTAGTCACCATGCCACCGGTCCAAGTTCGAAACAACGAGCGTGTCCGCCCTGGGTGCGCCTTAAGCTGCATGTCGTAGCATCATCTCCGTCCAAGTTATGTCGATCCCCAACTCCCCCTTCTCAGCCATGGAACGTATATGTACCAGAATCTCGATTCTCGAGACACGACTGGTTCCATCGGTAGTGCAACTCTACTCGTACTTCGAAAGGAGCGAAACAGTAGCCGGCGAATGTTTGGGTATGGCCGGGCGAGGAACGTGCCCGTTGCGCGTCGGCTCCGCATCGTCCCTCAGCGCTTATGCGAACGCGCGGGTGAAGCTGAACACCTCCTGTAAGGGGCCGCAACGTACCACCTATTTCCTCATAACGGTGATCGTAGATCCGCCTCGTGAGGTGACGCCGCCAACGCCCTGGAGACAGAAGTACAACCAACTTCCTTTCCTGCGTTGTTTTCCCTGATAGCGTCGTGCCAGGTTGTCCACATGGGAGACAGTATGACGCCTCACCGTTCAGGCACAGCTAGAATTGGAGTACGCCTGTAATAATGGTGCGTATTTCCGCACCGCGAACTTTGACTGGTGTCAATCTTGCACCGTTTGCGATAGGGTTTCTTCCGCTCAGCAGAGCATTAAGGTGGAATACCGGCTTCCTCGCAGAGGCAGCTGCCTCGTGGGGCCACCAGCAAGCAGTCTTCTGATCCCATTGTTCAAGGACGCGAGGAGTGTTATCTGCGGAGCCGTGCCCATTCAAAAGGTCAAGCCCGAAGGTCTTGCCTCTTCTCCCCCCTCCTACGCCCCCGCACATTGCTCAAGATGAACAGTTTTCCCGTGAGCACTATAAGCTCTAACCCTATGAATGCTGGCGCTAACTACTCTGTCACGTCATGATAGGATGCGCTTGGATATGAACGTCTCCCTCCCGGGCCAGAGCTTTACATATTCCGGTCTACTCTGATCCAATGGGCGCGGCGGAAGGGATGGCTTTCCCCTGACGAACGTCGTATCGGCCCCTACACCATCGACGAGGCCCACGGTGTAGCTGAGACAGGTCAGCTCGCCGACTTCGCCGACGCCATGGACCAGATCCCAGCACTCCCATCCCTAGAACCCTTTGGTGGCGAACACTCTCGGATCGCAACTGTTACCTGCTCACGCGACATGGAGGCCCAGTTCTCTACAGAAGGGCCTCCGACGGCTGCTCAGCGAGTGTTCGGTCTTCACGAGGCTGTGGCAGCTATCGTTCGTGTCTGCTATCTAGACGAGCGGGATCGCTTCGTCTCGCATCCATCCTCGCACGAGCCCGCGCCTCCAGATTGGAGGCACTCGTTCTCATCAATGATGCGGATCAACATCGTCTTCTTCTATGAAGTGACCCGCTATGTTTGGTCCACCGTCACCGACGTAACCAACTTGATCAGTCTTCTGTGGCAATTCGAACGGTGCACATGGCGAAGTCTCCCATCCAGATGGCAATACAAGTGAGTTCGTCACCGCTTTCATTGCCATTGATTTGCCTTGTTCACATTGCCGCAGTTATCTGTTTGGCCGCTTTCCTCCGTCGGGCATCGATGCATTCCGTTCTGCAAACCACTTTCACCTCTACAGCCGACTAGTCAGAGTGCTGCATGTCGGCATTGGGGAGCTTTGCAGCCCACTCCTTGTTTGCCTCACCCAACGTCTGTCCCACACGCCGGGCACATCGCCGTTTTCGCATGTCACAGAGCTGCACTGGAGCATCGCGATACCCCGCAACCGCGCAAGCAATCTGGACGCACTCAAGTCATCTCCCCTCAAGGTTCTCGTGTTTGATATTCAATATGCTCCCGAAGATTCCGTTTCTTATCGATACTTCGACATATTGCTCCGTCGCGCCGGCTCCACTTTGCGGTACTTACGCAAGGTGTCCTTCACGCGTCGATGTGGGACGCAGTATGTAATTGCGGTCCCGGCACCTGTCCTGCGCTACCTCGGTTCTCTGTCCTCCTTGGCTCTACATACTGACATGAAGGGTGCGTTCTGCAATAAAATACTGCGATATTACATGCTCAATCGCTGCCCGACAGATCTCCCGGCCCAGCCTGGTTCCTCCCTTCTCCCTGGCCCTCGGGAGTTGGAGCTCACATGGACGCTGAGGACTGATGTCCAGGCGATCATCGACAATCTGGATACAACGCGTTTGACCCGATTGCGCATGCGCCTTGAAGGTCCCGCTCGAGAACAACGTCTCCGTGACGTCCGCACCCTTGTGCACGTTCTGGCTTCAAGTCTCGTTCACATTGAGCTCACCACCTCGTTCCTCGTCTCAACCTGTGGATCCGGGCATCGATTCCAGGTGGCGTTTGCGCCTCTCCTGCGTTGTTCCCTGTTGGAGCACGTGAAGGTCAAACTGCCGGACATGTCTTTCCGCTTCGATATTCGGTCCTTGAGCACGTTGTTCCTGTCCTGGCCGAATATCCACACTCTTCACCTCAGCTTTCAACCGGCTGAGACCGGCGCCGGTATCGACATCCGCCATGTCTTCGGCGTCATCGGTCAGCGCCTGGTCTCCCTCCATCTCCCATCCCTCCATACGGCTGTCGAGCATGGTGCCGAGTTCGCCTTGCCCCCGGTACAGACAGTCCTCGCGGAACTCTCCTCCGACAACCTGTTCCTGGGTCATTGTATTGTCGATGTCGTCTGGGGACTGTCCGTCGCCAAGATCGAGCAGGGCGCCGTTGAGTGGGATCATCTGCTCACGGAATGGAGGCACATATATACCCTGATGGATCACGTCAGGGCCCGTGACGTGTACGCCCAAGCACATTGGCTCCGCACAAACGCGTCCATTGTCCTCCGTCACCTGTGAGTTATGTCCACATCCTCGCAACTATAATCAGTGAGATGACAACGTTTACAGAAGCTCTGCGATGATCCACGGGTACTTAGGTGTCGCGAGGTTCTGGCCGAAGCAGTTCGTCGTGGAAGAAGTGTGGGGTATGGTGTTATAAGCTATGTAGGGGTTTGGCCACGTTATCGTATATCCTAGTCCGATGCTCGCATATACTTTGTCCAATTGCTATTCATAATCGCATATCGTTCTGGTAATATTCCTTGGTCCACATAGCATACCCGTGGCGTGGGCGCATGGCACAACACGTATTTTGTTATTCGAGCTTGTCCACGCAAGGGCAATTGAATGCAACTTGAACGGCATGCCAGCGCTCGCCGTGCCGGTAGCCGATGCTCACCGAGTGGCCGAAGGTCGAGGAGCCAGCGCATCGTCCAAACCTCCACTACTATACTACTACTTGCTGCGCATTTCAATGCCACCGTCTACCTATTGATTGACTCTGGGAATCCCTCAACGATCCCTGTTGGTGCGTGGCACATGTGTGACCAAGACGTCGAGCAACGCTAAAGTTATTGACTGTTGTGTCAGGTCTAGTAACCTATGGACGGCGAACGTTCGTCTACCGGGTATCGCTGTCGCTACTGTCCTCGCACATTCGACAGCAATTCCGCGCTTACTCTACATGTGACATCGTGCACGAAGTTGAAGCGTTCCCTAGATGACGCTCTTCTGAGCTTGCCGGAAGCCTTGAAGAAACGCAGGAGGCAAAATCGGCAGCTTAACGCTGCGCAAAATCATGGTGGGCCTCCACCTCCTCCCATCCCCGCGCTCCCGCCGCCATCATCACCACCACCACCATTACCTTCACCACTACGTCCACCATCTCCGGGTCCCCCTTCGGGAGCTGAACTAGACCGTTCTGATAGGACAAGGCCGCCCCCGCCTCCGCCTCCGCCTCCGCCTCCGCCTCCGCCTCCGCCTCCGCCTCCGCCTCCGCCTCCGCCTTTGCCCTGCCCTGCCCGTGCTCCACCTCCATTGCAACCACCCACGGAGGTACCAGCAAAACCTCCACTGCGTCGTTCTGCCAGGAACATCAGAGCGGTGCCTCCACCAGCACGGCCTGGCAATGTACTCCCGGAACCGCCCGCCCCATTATTTCACCCTGCTCCCTCTCATCAGTCTCCGGGTGCATCGTCCCGCCCGGGACGAGAACCCCAAGGTCCTGTCGTTGGTGAGGAGGAGGAGTCCAGCTCAGCTTGCGCTCGTTCTTTGCCAAATATATTCGGGTTGGTCAGAGAGTACACTTCGGCGACCTTCCCAACGCATGACCCTGATGAGAAAGCACACCTCACGAGCCTTCTCACGGAACGGCCGCCATCTCCTAGCCGCAACTCCGTCCCGTCTTACTACCCATACCCAAACTGGTCCTCGTTTCGCCTCGGCAGCTGGTACTGGAACAATTCTGCTATGTCCGAGTCGAGCTTTCAGGAGTTGCTCGAGATCCTCTCTCACCCTGACTTCGTCAGCACCGACCTCGAAGGTATCAATTGGAGGACGATCAACCAGAAGCTCGGGTCTGGAGATCTTCGACCGCCCACTCAGGTGGTCGATGATGACAATCGAGACGAATGGCAAGAGACCCAAATCACAATCTCTGTTCCAGTGCATACCCGAGCCGAGTATCCAGGACCATTCGAATACGAGGCGGCCACCTTGAACCATCGCAGCATCGTCTCCGCGATAAGGACCAAGATCACGGATCCGAACAGCTTCGCGAATTTTCACCTCGAGCCATATCGTGTCCTGTGGATGCCAGAAAACACGTCACGTCCTATACGCGTCCACGGAGAAGCATACACGTCTGATGCGTTTATCGATGCTCACATACAGCTTCAGAGATCTCCGCCGGAACCTGATTGCGCTCTACAGAGGGTCATCGTTGCCTTGATGTTTGCCTCGGACGCTACACATATCAGCGCTTATGGCTACGACAAGCTATGGCCTCTATACCTTGCTTTTGGAAACGAGTCGAAGTACAGACGTAGCGAGCAGTCGAGCCGTGCTTTCGAGCATATGGCATACTTCGAGTCGGTGCGTCGTAGTACCAATCAAGTGACTAGTTTCTCCCGCGCTGATACCTCCAAGCTTCCCGCAGCGTTCAAGGATGTTGTCAGCGAACATTTCGGCGAGAAGGCAAAAATGTCTTCTTCGTTCGCGGCACACTGTCACCGAGAGATGTTCCATGGCCAGTGGATGGTCTTGCTTGACGACGACTTCGTCGAGGCTTACAACCACGGCATAGTCATCATGTGTCCTGATGGAGTCAAACGTCGCTTCTATCCGCGCATCTTCATCTACACCGCAGACTACCCAGAAAAGTACGGTCGAGTCTTCTCACTTTTTCGTCCGTGAACGCGCGTGGGGCTGACAGTATTGATGTCTAGGGTCATCATTGCCAGCATCCGGAATATGGGGTCCTGCCCATGCCCGCGATGTCTTGTGCGAAAGGATCAGATCTATCTATTAGGCAAGAAGTCGGATCGCGACAACAGGGTGAAATTGGCGAGGAAGGATGACGACGCAAGGCGACTGGCCGTCAAGAACGCGCGCAAGCTTATCTACGAGCAGAACTATGCAGTTACTGCCACCAAGGTCGAGGCGTACATGCACCCGCAATCCCTTGCGCCCACCGCGGTGAGTACGCTTCTTATCTCACAAGAGAGCCAGTCCCTACCGTATGGCGAGACTTGCGCTCACGGCATGAAACCTCATGCGCTGGTTGCATCCTGATAGTAGGCTCACGAATTGAACAGAACGCCTTCTCGAACAAACTATCAGCGACCTCAGACCAGCTAGCGTCAGGACAATTCAATATCTTCGAAGCCCTCGCCGTTGACCTTATGCACGAGTTCGATTTGGGCGTGTGGAAAGGTGTTTTAGTTCATTTGCTGCGTCTCCTTGATGCCCAAGATGTCACCCTGAAGACCGAATTTGACCGCAGGTAGTAACCTACATCCGGCTTGTCGTTGAATGCATATCGTTATCTAACAGTACACGCAGGTGTCGTCTCCTTCCTCCATTTGGGCGCGATATCATCCGCAGAATCTATACAAATCGCTCTGAGCTGGCGAAGATGACGGCACACGAGTATGTGGAAGTGTTGAAGGTGAGCTTTAACTGGCGAGGAAGGTCAGGCTATTGATCGCTTGCACAGTGCTCTATTCCACTATTCGAGTGTCTTCTTCCTCACCCGCACAACAACCGAATATTGAAGCTGCTTTTTACCCTGGCTTACTGGGAAGGCATGGCCGGACTTCACCTTCATACTGACGCCACGGTCGAGATTCTGGATCAAACCACAGTCCTACTCGGCGACCGGCTACGGGGGTTCACAAAAACCACATGCAAAGCCTATGTGACGCGAGAGCTCAAGCGCGAGACTGAGAAACGGAGACGTCGTGCGGCTAAGATCGCCGCGGGGAAGTCGAAGGTGGTCAGAGGCAAGGCTGCAGCTTCTGCCAAGGCCAAGGCTTGCGGCAAGGGGAAGGGACAGGCGGGCGCTGTTGTCTCCGACGAAGCAAGACTGAAGTCGTACAACCCGGCAACCTACAAGCTCCACGCACTCGGTGACTACGCTCCTTCTATCCGCAAATTTGGCACCACCGATTCGTTTACATCTAGAGCGGTACGACAGCCGTACTCCCCTGGAGCGCAGTACTGATACTCACTCTGTTCCAGCCCGAAACCGAACACCGTACCACGAAAACTCGGTCAAAGCGTACGGGCGGCAAGAAGCAGGGGAAGGCGATGGGGAAAAGTGAACGTCGTCATCGGTCCCTTCGTAGCATCAAGAACGAGGTCCTCGCTACATCGGGTGCTCAGACCCTGTCTATCCGCCGCAAGAAGGCGATGCTGAAAAAGTCCAAACGTTTGCTCAGCGCCGATCCTACCTCAGAGGATATTTCACTCCAGTACAACATCGGGAAGACCGAGAACAACGCCGTCAATCTCCCAGAGTGGCTGTCGCGTAACACAGGCGACCCGGCGGTGAAGGTCAGTTGATGATAGTACCGAGTTCCTGCTCACTTCTCATGATAGTTTGCCAGGATTTCTTCCCTAAGCTGCGCGCACACCTCACTCCAAGGATTCTTTGCAAGCTCCACGAAGAGGCGAATGCCAATTCCACGGACACGCGTGGTCCCAATTTGCTGCCTACAAGTCCCGAAGGCTTGGACAAAACGGTGTTCATGAAAAGGGATAAGATATACCACCACAAGCTAGTAAGTTTAGCGCATGTGCTCCTTATATGTGATTCTCACCCCGGACAGCTCTGGTTCAATTTCACCACGTACGACGTGCGTCGCGCCCAAGATATCATTAACCCCACCACCCCAAATCACAATATCATGATGCTTGACTCCAGCACACCCGGCAACGAGCCAGCATCCGCAACTGGTCGTTTCCTGTATGGACGTGTACTGGGAGCGTACCATGCGAACGTGGTGTATACAGGCCCGGGAAACGTGGACTACACGCCTCGACGCATTGACTTCTTGTGGGTGCGATGGTACCGTGTCTTACGGCCGGGTAACTTTGCCAAAGATGAGATGCCTTTGGTCTCATTTTATCCTATGGAGTCAGACCACGCATTTGGCTTCGTAGACCCTGAGGATGTGCTGCGTGCTTGCCATATCATTCCTCGCTACGCGGTTGAGCCACTACACCGGAATGACCATGGACTATCGCGCTGCGCGAAGGATCATGATGACTACCCAGCATATTATGTTGGATGGTGAGTTTCGCGTTGATCTCACCGTGAATACAAAGATCTGATACCGACCAGCTTTTCTGACCGCGATCTCCTAATGCGATACCATTGGGGGATGGGCGTGGGCCATTCTCATGCTCACCGTATTCCGGAAGGCTATGCACCAGCATTGGTTCCTCCGATCGTCGACGACTCAGACTCGAACGGAAGATCGGACAATGAAGATGACGGCGAGGCAGAAAGCCGGGCTGCACCGCTTGAGGTCGGCGGGAATTCTGGTGAGTGCCCGCACTGTGCTTGCAATCTTTCGCCGAACAGCCCTGACTGGATTGTCGGTATTTCTCCGCAGAAGACGAGGAGGAGGAAGGGGAGGAAGAGGAGCTCCACAGTGGCGAGTCCTCTGATGACAGTACAGACTACGAGGGTTCTGCAACGGAGACTGAGGAGGAGGAGGGGGAGGAGGAGGAGGAGGAGGAGGAGGAGGAGGAGGAGGAGGAGGCCGACGATGACGACGAAGGACTTGAACGCTCGGACGAAGATTAACGCCACTGGCTCAATCTCCTAGCTACACTGTGTAATGCCGATGATAATCTTTGGGACGTGCTTACGGTCGGCCCTCTTTCCCTGGTACTGTCGTCCTTCCAAGTTGCATATCTTCTTGTGTTCTTGTGTACCCGCACCCTCGCTGTCGGGATCAACGGTCTGCTCGTGGCAAACGTACACTGTCATGCTCGTCTGGCGGGTCGCTCATCGTAGCCGTGCATGTTCTGGGTCCCCGTCAACGAGGAATGCGTGTCTCTTGTGTACCTATGCGTCGCTCGATTAACTACTGAGGTTCGGTGTGCGTCTCTGTGCTCCCCCGAGCTCTGTCTCACGTGTCCTCGCCCCTCTCGACCTCCCGTCCTCTTCTCGCCTTATTCTGTGCCCCAAGAGAACCCACGACCGACCGGCGCCCACCTCGGTCTGGCTGCTCTGCTCCACTGCCCTGTTCCTGATCAGTTTTAACGCAGCGCGTATCCAGCCGGTGGGTCGAATTGACTGTAAGATCGCATTGTAGCCTACCGAACCTGTCTTAGCCCCACAGAGACTGGGTGCGCAGCTGGCCCTGGGTCATTCGCTTCGCCGCAGTTGCCGCCAGGAGGTATCGCGGTCAATTGAGTTACATAGACAAAGTCGCAGCAAAGCAAGCCGAGTTAGTCGACAGCGAGTGATGACGAGCAACGGTGAGTGCAGCAAGCAGTTGGTACGAGTCGGAAGTGAGGCCCAGGCACAGCCACCTTCCGCCCCTCTCCCTCACTCCCCAGTGTCCCCTCTCCAACGCGCAGTACTACATATCCCAGCCTCTACCAAGTCTAGCTTATCTGCCACCAGAGAGCATGCCGCTCTTCTTTTCGTCCTCCCTTCTTTTCTCGCTGGATCCACACCCCTCGCTGGCCGCCACTGCGCCGTCCACACCATTCAGACCATTCTCACCGGCCGCAAAACATGGAAGACCATGAAGGGCAAGGGCGACGTTGTCTAGCCGCCATACCTCAAGGCTGCTCAAGTTGTAGGAACGTTCATTCTGTTGTCGGACATTCCCTCGCGTCCATATATGTGCGTATCATATGCATGCCGCCGTAACTCATCTCTTGAGGCCTGTATCTGACTGATTTGCCCGTGTCTAGGCCTCGAGAAGTAACTGCTCGCCGAGTCCTGCATGTCCCACTCGTTCAGACGCGCAACAAGTTCATTTCCCACTCATCTTTCACGACACGGGCAAGCGCACGACACCGAAGCAGGTTTGGTCGCGTCTCCAGCAGCTGCACGATCCGGCGGAGGAAAGGGCAGTATGTACGTCCCCACCCCATCACTCTGCTGACGGTCCGTTGATCATCTAACCCCGATCAATACTTCAGCAATCCTTTCATCGTCAGATGGCGACGATGCAGCCCAAAGAGACACACAGCCAGCCCCGTGGGACGTCTCGGGCGTATCGTCCCCGACAGCGGGAACTTCGTCTTCGACTTACTATGTCTGCATCGACGTCCATCCTGACCGCGGTACCTTCCTCGCTTGCGCTCTACCAGGAAACAGCGCCTTACCTACGCGCATCCATCATTGACATGACAGACATACAAGCCACAAGTACGGACCTTTCTAGCGACGTTTTGCAACCTCTCGGCGACATCTCCGCGCAGTCTTCAGTCCAGCCGGTGCGTCGTTCATCCAAGGTCGCGTCATCAACATCGCTGCAACGCTTCTCCACCTCCCCGGACCGCATGCACTACAGAAGACGCAGTTCTGCACGTCTCGTCACTCAATTAGAGGGTTCCATGTGGAGACCGTATAGCCGTAAGACTACGAAGTTGTGAAGGATTTGGAGATCCCGATCAGGAGCTATCGTGTCGACGAGTTTCTCCATATGCAAGGTTCGTCTCAAATACCTTTCGAGTCATATCAGCTCTGTTCCTCCCTCGCATCCCGCCAAATTTTGGGCTTCGAGAGCTCGTGAGCTATCGTCACCGCGCTACGTCGCGCTCACCGCCGAGCTCCTCCTCCCCCTGCACCTCGTCGCACCATACTCCCTCCAGGCCAGAGCCTGGATGGGCACGTTCGGAGTGTAGCAGCCATGCTGAGGAAGCTTACTATAGGCGTGTATGTCACATTAGTCTGACTCCCGCGGTGGTCGCATTCTGATTCGCGCTCGTCACGGTGTTGCCCACCCGGCGAGACGTGATGATGAGCACGACGGTGGCGTACAATTGCGGAGGCCTCGTGCGCAATATTTACCGCAACCATGTCCGCGGCTCTCCTCTCGGGCGGGACGAGTTGTACGCCGAGATCATGAGTGCGTTATTGCTGTATCTGCTGTGATCGTCCTCCCTGACTGTGTCCGGTGTGTGCTGCAGAGTTAGAATATGCAGCCCAGAAGCAGGACGCAGCGAGCGCACAGCAGTCGGTTCCGGCAGCGGCCTCTCCACCTCGTCGCATCCGGTACCGTCTTCGTCACAAACAACCTCGACCATCGTCCTCCACCCTGCCCGCAAGCCCTTCATGCGCACCGTGCCGACACCCACCATAATTTTGCGCTGCTCATCCTCGTCCTGTCCAAGGCGGTCGATTGTGTCAAGGACATCCGATGGACTCAAGTTTGACCCCACCGTCGCGGTGCTCGTGGGCAACATGCGCTGCGACGTCCGCTACCTCACGAGCCAGGACTTGCGGTGATGCGGTCGGAGAACGTCTCCCGCCACTTGCTCTTAAAGAGCGCGCTCATCGTCGCGGAGTGGCTTAAGGATAAGTTTGAGGATTTCGGTCCGAACTGCACGCTCAAGCCCGCCACCTTCTCCTATGTAGAAATCGGACGCGTAGCGCTCGAGAACTCCGGACGGGCCACAACAGTAAGTCCACATCTAGTTACTCATTGGTACTTACTGACACGTTCCTTGTAGTCCACAGCGAATCTCATCGACAGGCCGAGATTCTGCGCAAGCGTTTGGAGCAGCCGCCGAAGTTGGCCGCCGCGATGGCGTTCAGAATGATTGTGCGGTGATACCGCCCGCAGTGAAGGCAGCTCATCGACCGACTTGCGGAGGCGGACTAGACATCATCGAGTCGGGCAGTTTCGTCAGCTCAAAATGGGTACCCCAGGTGAGTACGCGCATTCTTATTGTGGGCAATGGAGGAGGACAGAGCGCGCGTGCGACGTATCTTGTGGAAGGAGGGCGGGAGCAGGGTGGAGCGAGACCGACGAGATACGTGCGCAGATGGCTGGCACAGCGGACGTGTTGAAGACGATGCGGCACTGGAAGGGTCTCCACTACCCGGTCCTGGTCCTGAACCTCAAGAGCCTCAATATCCTGCTCGGTGACCGTACGATCGTCCGCCACTCCTTGTACCTACTCACGGCTTTTCGCGCCCAATCCGAACCTCGAGTACATCGACCTCGCGGATTCTGAACGCCAGCTTCATCGAGTTTCGGACATTGTGCACAACGCGCACACTGTCAATCTATATCTGCGGGAGCGCGATGTGTTGTCACTCCTGGTCTCCAACCCTGCCGCGCGTGCCGCCTTGATCGTGCTTCCTCGCCTCTGCCAGCTGGAACATGGTGGCCTGATTGAAGAAGACAATAGATCCCCTTCCTGCGAGTCTCTCAGTCTCCCAGATGTCTGGTAGTACGTTTTTACTGATCAATGTGCATATTGACAGGATCAGGAAGCATTGCGACATATACGACG
>WJSG01007680.1:0-12044 GCA_016618145.1 Sanghuangporus lonicericola | reverse complement strand
CCGGAAGCATCATGCCTTTTTTTTTTTTTTTTTTTTTTTTTGTGGTGCTAACTTACGGGCAGTGCTCTCGCTCTCCCGTATGCTACGCAGGTTTCGAAGTCGTAACTTACAGCACCACGCCGGGGTAAATGCTTTACGCACACCCTTCAGAGGTAGTGTGGGACTTCCAGGGGGCAGCTTCTAGCCAACTCCGACCAGTGCGTCGTTACCCTGTGTACCCACTAAAATCCCCGACTTTCCAATCCAGTCCTCCGGGAGTTCTGCTCTCCTCACGATGAGGGGGGACCATGTGTCCAGTACTAGTTTGCGGTCGAGTGCTTGTCTGTCCAGCCGTCTCGCGGTGAGGCCTTGGTCGATCCGGAGGCGTCGGTTGAGGGCCTGCCACCACCTGTTGGTCAGTGCACGCTCGCTGACCCATTTGTCCGGATCTCCATCATGCTGTATCACCCGTTCGCACCGAAGCTTCCATATGAAGTGCACAGCTTCCATGGTGAGTATGCGGCGGAGACGTTGTTGTCCTTTCCCTGCACCTGGTACGTCGCTGGCTTCTTTGACTGCTGGCATTCCCAATATTGATCCCAGGTTTCTGCGTTGGGCCGGGATTTTCGCTCTTGCCAGAGCTCGGTCTACTTCCCTCCAGGTTTGCTTTTGCCCAGGGGCGTCGCATTCTAGCAGGATGTGTTCCAGTGATTCCTCGCCTCCGCAAGCGGCGCAAGTCGCACGCTGCTCATAGCCTCCGATGTGGCTCCAGTATCGTCCCACCCGGTGCGCATCGTGGAGGGATTTCCACCAAAAGTCGCGCATCTTCCGGGGTGTGTCTTTTGACCGGATGCTCTTCCAGATGGCGCCAGCAGTCGGGGCGACTCCGAAGCTTTCCAGGAGTGAGTCTTTGACTTGCTCGATCATTCTGGTGGTTGACTCTCTCTCGTCCTTAGCACTCTTCGTCCGGATGCCGCGGTATGCCAGCCGTTGGGTCAGCCCTCTGAGGCTCGCTCCTCTTCTCAGGAATCCAAGCTGGGGGGGTTGTAGCGGGGTGTGGTGTTGCAGGGACGCACCCGCTTTTGCCAGCGCATCCGCACCCTCGTTTCCTGGGACTCCCGTGTGTCCTCGGACCCATCGCAGTGTGGTTTCCGCCGATCGCGCACGCAGTCTCGCTACGAGGTCTTGCAGTTGCAGTGCGTTTGCGATGCCAATCCAGCCTTTCCGTTCCCAGTTTGGCAGCCATCTCGTCAGCCCGTTCACGAGGTATTTGGAGTCCGTTACCACGTGCAGGGGCGCAAAGGGCGGTACAATTGCAGTTGCGACTGTTATGGCGTAGATTTCCGCTGTCTGATTGGTTTGTTTGGTTCCAGGTACTCGTACGGCGGCGTTTCGCGGGTCCCCGCTTCCAAACCATACGCCGCTTCCCGCTACGGCTCCCGTGGATCCGTTCTCCTCACAGGATCCGTCCGTATAGACTTCAACTGCTTCATGCTGGATGGCGTACTGACGCGTTTGTCTGCGCGCAGGTTCGGTTCGGTTGTCCTCACTTTTGTTTATGAAGACTCTGAATATGTCTGCTAGAGCTCCGTCGTCCGATATCGTCGGGTTGAAAGTTACGCGCGCGTTGTTAGCAGCTGCGTCCTGGTTGCGGTCTTCGCGCCGTTTCGTCAGGGTGAGTCCATCTGAGGTGATGTGGTTGCTCTCGTTCCAGATCGGCACCAGATTCATCAGTGTTCGCTTGGCTGCTTCTGCACACCTGTGCGGGTTGTCACACCCTCGGAGCCTGCGGTCGTCATCACAGTGGGTGCAGGGGCAGTTTGGTCGTGGCTTGTGCGCGTTCGCAGAGCCTCCTGTCGGGAGCCTGCTACTGACGCGTATGCAGTCCAGCACTGTCTTCACGTTGTGGGCGCTGCGCAGGCAGTGGGCTGACTTCGAGTTCGCCATGACTCGCCCCATTCCCTTTCCTACATGGTACCAGATCGGCATCGCATGCTTGATCGCTCGCGCTGGGTTTGGTGAGTCTATTCTGACCCCGTACTTTTCTGCTGCACTGAGCATGCGTCTCAGGTCCTCCGGGAGGGGCGAGTTTCGGCGTACACTCGCCGACCACGTTTGGAGGAAGACATTTACCTTCGCGTTCCCTTCAACAGCTCGGGAGTCTCCCAGTGTGGCCCTCGCGATGAGGGCATCCGCAACATAGGCCCAGGTTGGGCGCGAGGCTGTGAGGTTCAGGTAGTCGCGCAGCCAGGTGAGGTCGATTGCTTCATTTCGAGCTTTGATGTCCAGGAGGTTGACTCCTCCTTGCTCTAGCGGTTTATACAGGGTTTCCTTTCCGACGCGCGGGTGTTTGTCCCCATTTTGCGCGAAGTTCGCAATCATGCCCGCTATTTGCGTCTCGATCTCTTCTGGCATGGCTTGGGCTCGGGCTAGAAATTGAGTCCTTCCTCCTACGTCCATTCCGACTGCTAGTTTCCTTCCATACAGTGTGGGGTGTCTGCTGCCCCACTTCTCCAGCCGCGTCCGGATGGCAGCTACAACTGGCAACCAGGGTGTGGCTTGGTCGGCTCCGTTCCCCATCCAGGCTCCTAGTGATCGAATTGCCACGCCGTCCCGCACGATCTTCGCATCCGGCGGCAGCGTTTGCGCGATGCGGGAGGTGGAGGTACCGTTGACCATGCTGGAGCGGTGCGCTTTCGTTCCAATGGGTATGTATTCTGACTTGTCGTCGTTGAACTTTGCTCGCGATGCCTGACACCATTTCCGCAGGATCGTGCTGAGGGTCTCATAGTCGTCGTGTTCGCTCAGGTAAGTTGTTGTGTCGTCCGCGAAGAGGCGTGCGATGAGGCGATCAGGGGTTCCAGGGATGGTGAGCCCCTGCAGTGCTGACTGGCGTAGCATGCACGCCAGGGGTTCTATTGCGAGGTCGAAGAGGAGACACGAGAGGGGGTCACCCTGGCGGACTCCTCTCGTGATACGAAACCATGCGCTTTTCACGCCATTGACGATGACCACGCTGTTAGCAGCCGCGTATAGGTGTTTGATTGTCTGTATGAATTCGTCGGGGAAGTTTAGCTGTTCGAGGCATCGCCACAGGTATGTGTGGTCTATGCGATCATAGGCTTTTTCTTGGTCCAACGCGATGATGACGCCGTTGACTTCCTCTGCCTCAGCGTAGTCGATAATCAGTTTGTTCAGTTTAATGTGGTCAAAGATCTGGCGGCCGGGCACAAATCCTGCTTGGTCCGGGTGGATTAGTGCACCTGCGACGCGCGCGATTCTGTTTGCGAGGGCCCTAGTCATCACCTTGTAGTCCGAGTTCAGGAGGGTGATGGGTCTGTAATTGACTATGTCTCGGACGTCCTTCTTCAACTTATATATTGGGCAGATCCATCCCTCGGCAAACCCGGTGTTCTCGCTAATGCCATGCTCTTCAACATCATTGAAGACCCGTCGCAGTATCTTGATGATGTTCAGGGCTGGCCTCTTTTTGGCGACGGCCGCCTTGTGGCGTGCCATTAGGAGCTTCCAGATCTCCGTCGGGAGGCCGTCCAGACCAGCAGCTTTCCCATTTGTGGACTCTTTCAAGGATCGTTCGATCTCTTGCTCGGTGAGTCTGCCTGCTAGTGTCTGCTTGTCGTCTATGCTGACTGTCTCTTCAAGTGTCTGCAGGACCGTGTTCATCTCTTCAGTTTGGGCTACTCTCGAGACATCGGGGTCTCGCTGCAGCTGGTCATAGTGGTTCTTGGCTATGGTGACCATTTCGTCGGATCTTTTCGTGGAGCTAACATTTCCGTCCGCTGACGTCCGTCTCAGCTCATACAGGATAGTGCTTGGCAGAGGGGCAGCATTGAGCCGGGTCCAGTACTTGCAGATCGTCTCACCCTGGACCCAGTCATTGACTGCAACCACTGTTCGTTTCCTGCCGAAGCGGCGCAGCTCCAGCTCAATGAGCCGTTCTTGGAGAATTGCGACGTTATTCCTCTCGTCGTCCGTCCGTGTTCCTGGTCGATTTAACGCATCCGAGATGTCCTTGGTGAGTCCCGCAATCTGGCGGTCTAGTTTGGGGATGCATTGCTTCGCGCGGCGTCGTGCGGCGGATATAACTGCCGCTTTGAAGGACGCGTATGCGACCTGCGGGTTTCTACTCGGTGTTCTGGCCGCTTCCTCGTCGAGTTCTGCTTGCAGGGCCATCCCCTGCCTGTGCAGTTCGTCGATGAATATCTTGTCCTTCAAGAGGGCCGGCGGGACAGCCCATCGTCCTTTTCCGACGTACGGGTCTTCTCGATTTGTGATCGAGACGGAGACTATCCTGTGGTCCGTTGGGATGCCTGGGCCTCGTGTTCCCCAGTCGTTCGCCGCTTGGAGTATGGCTCCGGTGGCGTATATTCGGTCAATGCGGGACTGGCTTCCGGTGCTGAGTTGCGCGTACGTGTACATTCGTGTAGCCGTTTCGCGCGTTCGCCAGCCATCAGTCACCGCCAGTTCACGGCAGAGACCTTGGAGGGCTTCGACCGCTTCTATTGGGTCTCGCCGTGGTGGCAGGCGGTCGAGACTGTCTTCCACCACGTTGAAGTCTCCGAGCAGTATGTCCGGTTTCGGGAGTAGTCCCGATCGTACGCTCTCGGCCAGGTGCGTCCAGAAGGCTGCATTGTCTCTCGTGTCGTTAGGAGCGTAGACATTGAGGAGCGTGAGTATCCGTCCTCTTGTCCAGGGGACTTTGAGGTGTAGAGCTCTTCCAGCACAGGCGAGGTGCGTCGTGGCTCCGTCCGTGTTTACGAGTCTTTTGTTCAGTGCGAAGGCGACGCCTCTCGCTCCCGTTTGGTTCTCCTCGTCCAGCCCAGCCACTACTAGCATGGTTGCTCCGAAGAGGTCGTTTAGGGCTGTAACTCGTTCTTCTGTTAGATGGGTTTCTTGTACTGCTAGTATCGCGATCCGTTCGTCCCGTATTAGTTGGTTTATAGTCATCCATTTCTCCGACGTCCCTCCATGTCGAGCTACTCCATAGCCCCTCATATTGAGGGAGGCTATTGTGAGCTCGGCACGCGATTTGTGCTTTCGTTTTCGTGTTTGTCTTCGGGCATGCCCAGTACCGCCGTGTTCTGCAGAGGGATCTACGACCATTCGAATGGTACTAGTTTCCGATCGGTCTCCTCCTCCGCTGAAGCGCTGTAATCCATTGCAGGTGCGTGCGTCCGTGGGTGTAGTTATTCGTGTGTGTGTAGTTTGAGCAGTTGTCAAGTCAGCACCGGTACAACCATTCCCGGGTGCTCTAGGCGAGTGCCCCTCGCCAGGGCGGTGTCGTGAGGGATGGTCGGGCAAGGAGCCATCTCCACTCGTTTGCTTGCGCGCGATCCACCGTGCCTCAATAGGCCGATCGTGTGTTTGGGCGGCGTTGGCTTTCCTGTCCCGAAGGCAGTATATTTGGGCTAACGCGGACCTCACCTGGCGTCGCCGTGTGTGCCGAGGGCTGCAATCCTCGCACGACTTTCCAGGTGATAGCATATGGAGGTCTAGGCGGTCATACTAGGCCTCTGACACGCGCAGTTCGTTGCTTACCGTCATAGGCACGACCAAGGCGTCGCAATCCAAGATCCTATTGTTTGACGGCTCGTTACGAGTTGGGTGTCTTGCTTCTAGGTGTATGTGTCATAGCGTAGATTCGCGCTGCAGACCTGCTACAGTATTCATCTACACACGTGCTGGGGAAGCGTAGAGGTACAGGAGCGCATGCCAGATGCACTTGCTGATCGAACTGTCTACTAGATAGTGGGTACGCGGGCGGTACATACTTTCTGGTCTAGAACGCGGGGGATGGGTGGGGGGGCAGCTTCGCGACTAGTTGCGCAGAGCTCCACGCGCGCCGCGTCGGCGCGGGGTCGCAGGGCCTCGAGGTCGATCGTCTCTCGCCGTGCTGGGCCGTCGGTCCTCGCGACGCCTCTGCGCAGTCTGTGCAGCGGGCGGCGGCGGCGGCGGTGGCAAGAGGGTTGAGTACGTGCCTGCCCCTGCTCGGGGCCCATTCCAGCCAGGCAAGTCGTGGAACGGGCACCTGTGAGTCGGGTGTTCCACCGAGTGGCAGCCAAGGCAGCTGGTTACTCGCCGTACAGTGCCCGTCCCGTTAACAAAGTTTCCGTATCGACGGGTACGGAGGTCGCCCGCCCATTCTCGCCACTTCGGGATGTCGCGGGTCGGTGGGAGGATAAAGACGTTCGTGACCACGTTGCCGTTTGTGAGTCGCCACGTTTTGATCACGATTGAGTTGAGGACTTTGGTGGCGCGCTCCTGCCCCGCAAGGCCACGGAAGTCTGGGCTGTTCCGCGTCAAGGTGATCAGCTTCTCCCACTGCTTCGGTTCCTGGAGGACGTCGCGGATCGCAGATTTGATCGCGAGCGTGTCCTCGTTCAGGAAGCCATCGAGCGCAAACAGCCAGGTGTCAGGGCCTACTTCTCTCGGATACGTGAAAAACGAGATCGCCTTGAAAGACCACGGACAGCGCGATAGGAGTGCTTCCGTCCCTGTCGCGGTGAGGCCGCGAATTGCGAAGACACAAGGCGCCTCGCGGTTCCATCGCGCGTCGGTGTCTCGCTCAGGAGGTACAACGTAGACGTTGTCCTCGCCAGTGATGACGAAGACGAATCGCTTGATCGTCTCCACCAGTACTCTGTTCGTTTGGACGTTCTCGGTGTACTGGAAGTTGAAGACTTCCACCAGGACGACCGTGCCAGCCGGGTCGCGCCAGATTGCTTCCACCCATGCCTTCTTAACACCGCGGATGATTGTCTCCGGGTCGTCACGGTAGACACGGTACGTGTTGCGCGCTCCGATCTGCATGGGCCTGTCGATCTCCGGCGCAACCGCGGTTAGGATCGTTGGGAGTGCGGCGTCAGGGGTCCCAAGGTCCTCGCTCCGGTCCGGCTCATCCACTGGTTCGCGAGGGGAGGGCTGCGATGCATGCGCTCGCGGGTCCGTCTGTAAGGAGTCCGGTCCGCGCGTGTCTGGGCTCGGAGAGCGGCGACGAAGCCATTCCGTGAGTGGCGACGGGCGCAGTCGCGTTTGCGGGGCGGACGAGCGGCTGGGCGTGGGCGGGTCAAGATCCATTGCGGAACGCGACGTCCCTCCGTGCGCCCGCTGGTGTCCTTGCGGGGCTACTGTCTGGCGCGTTGGGTCTCCATTGTTCCGTCCCGAGCCATATTGCGTTCTAGGAGGGTCGCGGAGGCGGGCCTCGATCTCCGCCTGGAGATACTGCGCTGCTCTCGTTGTGGGGTGCGGGGCATATGCCGAGCGAGCTCTCAGCATGGGTTCCTGCGCGCGGGAGGGGGGGTGTTCCCAGGGAGCGTGCTCAGATCGGGCCGTGGTGCTTCTCTTCTCACTATCGGGGCGCAAGAGCGGGTGTTCTACCGCCTCGAGGCTAGCTTCGTATGGGGCGCGTTGCTGCGGCTGCGTCGCCGGCGGCGGCCGGCACGATTCTTCGTCCGCGAGGATGGAGCTGAGGCGCATCTTGTTCGCTCTCGTCAACTGGCGGACTGCTTCCTCCGTGATGCGCTGATCATGGGGGTCAGGGCTAGGTGGGTTGCGAGGGGAGGAGGACGGGAGGGGGGAGGAGTACGGGAGCGGAGACGACGGCGGGAGAGACGACGATCGTTCATTTGCGGCCGCCGATATTCTTCCGCGGCCTCGAGGCTTTGGTGCTGCTGACGAGGACAGAAGGATGTCATTTAGACTGATAGGGTTTGCATCGGGGCAGTCTTCTCGGGCGCTCCGTTGGAGGCGCCCAATGAAAGTGCTGTCGTTCATGCGGTGAGGGGTGGGAGGGCATCCGGAAGCATTGTTATCGAGAAAGAAGTTGTCGTCAGACAGTAATTTTTCGAGATCTAGCGGCGAGACGGGACGAGGTACAGGTGTAGACGTAGCCACGGGAGAGATATTTGCCAGATTCAGACCGTTCGTAATGCCATACGCTTTGCTAGCACGAGCCCACGGATTCTCCTCACCCCCTCCCCGCCCAAGAAAGAAGTCGCGTTCATCGGGGAGGGCGGCGCGTACGCGCTTGTTCAAGCCCTTCGTGCTAAGCTCAGCCGTCGGCGAGCCCATCCAGACCCGCTTCCTGGTGTCGGTAGGGTTATTGAGAGTGTGAGGGATGTTAGGGGGCTTACCCGAGAGCACGTCCTCGTGGTCCGTCACGATCGCGACACTCTGCTCGTCGGGGTCCTGGGCCGGGGCCTCGGGGATGGTGGGCAGGGCCCGACTGTTCGTGACGTTCTGGAGCGGCGGGGTGCGCATCGCAGCGGAGGGCGGAGTAGAGCCGACGCCCTCCCAGTAGATGCGGCTACCTCCGCCAGCGCCGGCAGCCATGGGGCTGTTCTCCGACGCGTTGCGCCTGCCCCGGGGGATGCCCGGAGGAGAGCTGGTGGGGTAGCGCACCGCCGGCGAGCTCACGGGGTACGGGGCGTTCCTGTTGCGGCGCCAGGCGCGCCGGGCACCTATTGCGAGCTGCGTGGGGGACAGGCGGGCCGTGGCAGTTGCAGTCGGGACAGCCAGTCCACCAGCGTCGGGGGCTGGCTGCAGGTTGGGAGGAGGGTTAGTAGGCAGCCGCAGCGGCGAGGAACAAAGCTTACCGCGTCCTGGGACACGCCGACGTTGCCCTGGGCACCTTGGGCAGCAGCTGGGCCGCCGTTGACGGTTCCTTGCGTGGTCCGGAGCTCGACGATCTCGCCGTCCTCGGGAGTGGAGGCGACGAGGACGCGCGGGGCGTTGGGAGGAGTCATGCGAGCTTCCTCGCCAGGGTTGGGGTTGTTGCTGGGAGCGGACATCGTTGTTGTTGGGCTGGTTCGCGCGGAGGCTGGTAGAGGCGGCTCGTGGGGGCGTTCTCTGAGGTTCGTCGCGTCGTGTTCATCCTTTAAGTTCAGAGAACGCTCGCGACGTTATCCCAGGAGGCCGGGCAGGCCGTTCGCAAGGTTCTAGCTTGAGTCAGCGACTATTCGATTCCAGGACAGGGTCGCGGTCGAGTTGCTTCGCTTCTTGGACGGCGAAGTGTCTGTTCGGCGTGTGTGGTTTGCCTTTGCTGGCTTACACGCGCAGTGCAGTGTGTCTGCGTTTGTTGCAGAGCTAATTACCCTTTGCTCGGTGCGGCGCTTAATATCCTTTTGTGGGTCGGCATACTCCCGGCATCACACGTGTGCTGCCTTCGTTCCTTCGTGCCCATTTCCGGCCGCCAGTTTCTTGACAGTTCCAGCGGTGCGCCATCACACGCCCACTTTCGCGTGCTCGTCAATCATGGACTTATTAGCCGTTACCGTGCGCATTCCCGCCATCCACCCTCCCTGAGCGTGTCTGTAATTCTCGCCTGGTGTCTTTGGCTCACTTGTAGCTCAATGCAGCGGGGAAGGATGGGAGTCAGTCGCCGGTATGTCTGGGTTTCGGTCTGCTGCGGTGTTATCGATACATTGCAGGCTTTCATTGATAGCGATAGAGTTCGTGCATGTCACAGGAGAGGGCGCGAAGGCTCGGGCTTCTTTCCTAGGTAAGTCCGCATCTCGCATCATTACCCTCCCTCCATCCGACAGCCTCAAGGTTTCCGCGGGTACGCGTCCTCCTGCGCTTCCTTCCTCCTGACTCACCCGCCTGGTTGTCCGGGCCCGCCGGCCAATAGACGTACAGGACGCCGTCACGGATCTCTCCTGGTTCTCGCGTGGCGCATTGACGCGCTCCACACTCCCATACGGTGGGCGGGAGTACCACCATCGGGGGGCGCATCAGTTGGTCTTCCCGCGCCTCCTTCGGGCCTTTTCCGGCTCTCAGGTGCGCGAGGCGTCGGATTGTTACATCCGGGATGTAGACGAGTTCGAGCCGGACCTTCTCTACTGCGTTTCGCCAGCATTCGTTCTGGATCTCGACGCCTACCGTCGTTCCGCGCCATCCCATTATTCGTGTGATTTGCCCTGTGATGTGAGGGTCGTAGGCGTGGTACAGATTGGCTGGGGCGTCCGGCGAGGAGTAGCTTGCTCGCGAGATCGCGTAGAGTTTAACCAGCATTCCCAGCGCTAGTGGTTCTGCGGGGCGCTGGACCACCTCGTATGTGTGTGTTTTCGAGAGGAAGTCTTCATGGGATGTGGGCGGTCCCTCCGCGTATCCTGTCCATTTGGCAAAGATAAGGGTGGGAGGGGGTCTGGACGGTCGCGGCTCTTCCACTCGCGAGGGTGTCGCGGTTTGTGGTAGGGCGCTTTGGAAGCGAGTGTACATGATCTCCGTTTGCGGGCGGTTAGTGCAGTAGGTGGAGTCGATTGTTGGGGGATGTTGAGCATCATGGTCTATATCCCCCAAGGTGTTGGAAGATAACTCAGGAGTGTGGTGTGGGGTGTTTGTGCCTCCGGCAGTCAGTGCGTTCAGGGTTGGATGCGGCGATCACCATTTCAGAGGTTCGCGAAGCGTCCATGAGCTTCGAATGCCGTTATAAATTTGCTGGCTTTTGGTGTGGCTCAAGAGGGATCTAGAACTGTCTTATATGGGTCTAGGGGCCCCTTGAGGTCCTCCATGAATTTTTTCCCTATTTGTAGTCCTCTGGGGGCTGGGCGGGCGGTTGGCGGGCAGCGGCCGCCGCAATAACGCCATGCGCTTGTTATATCAATTGCACCCGTTCTCCAGTTCCTCATGCCATCGGATTAGCCGGGATGCGCTCCCATGCGTGTTCTCATCCTGGAACACCCATTTATATGTCCGCAGCTTATGATAAGTACGGGATGGTGGTAGTGTTACCCGCTTTTGCTAAAATTCGGTGAAGTCTCGCACTTTAGCGCTATATACCATATGTGGCTATGGGTCGCGTGGCTCGGTTGCACTCCAACTCCTACCAGCCCGCGGTTCAGCAGCCGTCCTCCTGTCCCGAACCGCATTCGGTTCAAGACCGCGGTTTCTACACCGGCCGTTCCAACACGCTCATTTCAGACCGTATTCTCAGGCGGTGCACTGGTTTTGCCGACAGTGTGTCTCACGATGGTCATCTATTTCTCGGCTGCTCGTGTTCCAACGTAAGGCCGGTCGTCTCACATTTCCGTTCAAAACTAGTCTTTCCTTCCTGGACTCGTTTTGCAGATTCGCTCGTCCTCTGCTTCGTTATTGAGGTTTTATGTGGCCTTGCTGTCAGGTCGCTCTTACACAGGGGGGTGTTTCGGTCTCGGGTCGGGCCCGCTCAACCGGATAGGCTTGGGTTCAGAAGTCGTGATGTTGCGGAGTTACATGGTTACTACGCCTGAGCTGCATCAGATGCAGGCGGTCTCTCCCGCTCATGCTCTCGCCCTAGCTCCGCATCGGTGGTCGTTTCTCGCTACCTCCTGCAGGCTTCTACTCATCGTCCGTCTCGTCTTCGACGCCTCTCGCGGGCTTTCCAGGGCCGACAGTACCCTCGGTGCTGTTCCGCGTTTGTTACCATCGGGACATGGTCGCGTGGGTGGGCACAGACGCTGGGAGGAGCGCTCTGGGTGCTCGTCATCCCTCCGCCACCACCACCACCACCACCACCACCACCACCACCAGGCCCACCGCCAGTACTACCGCTATTGCCTTACCACTGCTCTGCAGTGAGGTTTCTCATGCATAGCGAGGCTTCTACACCGTTTGCATCACCACCACCACCACCACCACCACTACAACTAGTACTACCACCAGTCTCGTACCCCTATCTCCTCAACGGCGAGATCACCGTCGACTCTTGCATATTCCAGCCTCGTCGGTCACGCCCCATTTCGGCCTCATCTCAGCCCCCTGCGCGACCCTCCAGGAGGCACCAGCTACGCCGGAATCCACGTATTCCTCCTTCGCCTCAAGACAAAGCCGCATGCGCCCGTTTCCGGCTGGCGAAGAAGAAATCCTCGACCAAGAAGTCCGCGTCCAGACTGAGTGGCGTTCAAGATGCTGCTCCTCTGACGACCGCGTCCTTCTCACTACCGAGTATCCGCCCGACCGTTCATGCCGCCATGCAAACGGTCTCCGGAGCTGCCGTCCGCATCACGCAGTGCCTCACGTCCGGTATCAGTCCCGCTGGCATCCGGTATGTGGGCAGTACTCTCTGG
>WJSG01007679.1:0-11974 GCA_016618145.1 Sanghuangporus lonicericola | reverse complement strand
AAAAAAAAAAATTATACGGTAGGCGCGATTCGAACACGCTATATATCTCCTACCCAAAAGGAGCGACTAGCCAATTTGTCATCTACCGTTTTATTTTTATATATATTATTTTAGTACTCTTTTATTAAATAAAATTATGAAAGGGGTACTTACATTTATTTATTTTCTGTAGCTAAGTCCATGAAAGTATTTTCTAAAATACCAATTACTGGAACAATAACTAAGAACCATCCAAAATAGAAAGCTGTAGCAATTTGACCTATTTCAACATAAGGACTATTTGGATGTTGAGATCCAATCCACATTAAAATAATAAAATCAACTACAAATAACCAGAAGGCAAATTTCATAAATGGTTTAAATTGATTTCCTCTAATTCTAGATAAATCCGTATAAGGTAATATTAATAAGATTAATAATGATCCAAACATAGCGATTACTCCTAACCATTAAAAAAAAAATAAATATTTAAAAAAATAAATAAGGTTCAAATTTAATATATAAATAATACGAGCTTTATGCTTAAATCTTAAAGACACCTCTAAAAAGATGCTTGATTAAATAATAAGAAGGCTTGTAACAAAAAGGGTATTAATTTTTATATGTTTTACAACAAAAATTAAATATTTTTTTTATTTTAGTGAATCTACCCAATATTTTATATTTGAATCACGATATTTAATACAATTATAGAGAGCTAGTCTCGATTCCATATCATTGCTAAAGCCAAACTGACGAGAATTTAAATTAGAATTTATAGGGAATACACATTTCCAAGCAATAATCTTTTGCTTTAACGTTCCACGTCCATATACTGCTTGAATCATATGTTCACCTGATTTATTTTCAGCTGCCTGATATTTAAACCAAGACTCCAGAACTTCAATCCAAAATTCTTTAGATTGAGAGCGCTTATTAGAATAACTATAAATAATAAGTATAATAGTTTTAAAGCCGTATAAAGTTAAATGTGCTTTCTTAGAGACAAGCAGTGCTACACGTGACATTAATTCAAACTGTTCAAATTTCCAATAAAAATAATGAGAATAAGGTAAAATCAAAGGAATTAACTTTTCAAACATAGAATGAATACTTTCTACACTTAGAATAGTCATTTTCTTGATAGAATTAGTATCAACCTTTAGGCTTGAACTTAAAATTTCTTTAGTTTCTGAATCTTTTGCATTGTTTATAATATAAACTTTAATATCAAGAGATTTAAAAAATCTCTCCAAAATATAAAAAAAATGAGCGCTATATTTATTTTTAAGCTGAGGCAAAAATAAAGTAGGTATTAGCCAAATCGAACCTTTATCCGATTTTCTGAGTCTTAAATGTAAAGTACCATCTCCTAAAATCATACCTATAATAAAAAGTATAGATACTTTATTATCATTATCTGTGTAATCAGGAATATCAATATTACTTGGACTAATACCAAATAAACTTAATTGCTCTGATAAAGATAATTTTTTTTCTGTACCGTGTGCTGAAAGACTGTAAACAATTTTGGTAGCTAGAGCGAGATTTGAAGGATCTAATCTTAATTCTTTAGAAGTTAAATGTCGAATACTACTTAATTTTTGGAAAGCAATATATTTCTCACCATAAATAAATTTAAAATATTCTGCATAAATATTAAGTATCGTATCCCAATTTTCAGAGGCTAAACGTATAACTATCTTACCATAATTATTTTTAATTAAAGTTAAAGAACCGGTACGACCTAAAACATGCCATAATGTTAAAAAAAATTCTAAACTTTTTTGGTTTAAATTTTGATTAAGTACAAATACCGGTGAAAAATATTTATTTCTAATACGACAAGAAATGTGGCCTTCAGCCTGGAAAAAGCCATTTGCTACCAACCTAAATTCCTCCTCCTTGAAATTAGAAGGTAATTTAAAATCATCTTTACATTGTTTCAGTAAATCACGTGCAGAAGAAATAGACAAGTTTTTAGAATCTGTAACTTCACAATTAAAAAGTAAAAACTTTTTATTTTTCTTAAAAATAAGGATAAAAATTAGAATGAGTACTACTATTTCAATATTTTCACCTAGCCTTTATTGACTATTTCTTATATAAATTAATAATTTATATTTCTACGTATAGTCGATGAAGATATTAACTCCGCTATAGTAAACATTTAAGTAGAGCTAATGCTCTAGGAGTCTACAAAGCTAAAGAGATAGAATTAACTTGCTTGTTATTTTAAACAAATTCTTAGATTTTTACTGATAAATACAGTACTAGAATTACAAAACTTTCAAGCATATAGTAGAATTTATACAAACCGCTAGGAAGTTCAATTTGTTAGGTATAGATCTTAAAATAGCATAGAAAGGTAAAAGATCATTTTATATTAAAGTTTAATAACCCTAGGGGAAGAGTTTATTTTATATAGCATATCTTTATGCATATATTGAGAAATATTGTTTTTTAATAGCACCATGCTTTCTTCCCATATATAAATTCTT
Organism: Sanghuangporus lonicericola; assembly: GCA_016618145.1. Taxonomy (NCBI): domain Eukaryota; kingdom Fungi; phylum Basidiomycota; class Agaricomycetes; order Hymenochaetales; family Hymenochaetaceae; genus Sanghuangporus; species Sanghuangporus lonicericola. Next base: position 9,494 of record WJSG01007679.1, on the reverse strand, counting down.
TGTCCTTTTGGATGTTTATGAATAGAACATTTTAAAGAATTTTCTCCAAACATGTTTTCTAGATTTTGTTTTAATAATAAAACATCCTCTTCTTTAAAACCATAAGTATTTAAATGTAAACATTTATTTTGGAGAGAACCATCATCCATAATCCAATAAGCTAAACCTATTCCCTATTTCCCTTTTTCTTTGAAAAAGGGAGGAGGGGAGGATGGAGTTAAAATTTGAGATATATTTGAAGGTACTATTTTTTTATTTTCCGAATTATAAAATAAATTTTTATAATCATTAAAACATGGTAAAGATAATGTGGCAAAACTAACAGAACTATAAATTTTATTAGTTCTCTTATCTGTAAATTTTCTATTTTTAAGGTTAAAATTTTTAGATAGATAAGGTTTAAATAACTCTAGTATATGATTAAAATAATTAAGATGTTGTAATCTTAAACTACTTTGAGCAAAAATAAATCTAGAATTACCAATTATAGATCTTTTTTGTATATGCCCATCACCTAATAATAAACCCACAATAATCTCATCTAAAGGACTTTTAATAATAATTTTTGATCTATCGACTTTACAAAGTCTCTTATTACTTTGTTTTTGTAATAAAATTGTAGAAGAAGAAAAATATTTTTTGTCTCTAGTGATTGAGTCGATGTGAAATAAACTTATAGAAGTTGTCAGATAAAAAATAGGCCCCTATATTCTAAAATATACCCATTAGTATTAATAATGGTTGGACAATATCTTCATTCTTAAATAATTTTCAAATTTAAGGGCAATGAACTTATTTAAGAAGCTTTACGTATAATCTCTGAGGATACAATAATTGATTTCCTGCTGATAATCCATTGTTACATATTTGAAATTGTTACTCTCCGCTAGGCTAGTATTCAAATCTTTAGGAGTTTCCAACATATAGTAAAGTTAATTTTTCATAAGATTACTCTTAAGCATGGCATCTTTTTTTTACCATTCTGGTACAATAGAAGCAGGAGTTTGCATTGGGTTTGCAGGTATATAATTATCGCTATGACCTAAGAAATTAGGATAGTAGAATACCATTATACTTAATACTAAAAAGAAAAAGAAAATAGTTACTAGATCTTTAAATGTAAAGTATGGATGCATTGAAATTCTATCTCCACTAGCACTTATACCATTAGGATTATTAGAACCGTGTGTATGAAGCTTAATTTATTGAGGATTATATATTTAATTTATATAACATACTAGGATGCATATACTCTTTAACTAATTCAATAACTAAAGGTAATTGTTTCTTAGAAATATATAAAGTGTATTGGTGCTCAATTGAACTTTTATGAATTGTTACTGAAATGGAAAAATTTTTATTTATCGCATCAACTAATAAATTTAAGTCTTCTAATTTAAATGCATTAGTATACAATTTTAAACCACTACCTGTATAACCACCATCATCCATAATCCAATAAGCTAAACTTACTGCAGTTAAGTTTTCGGCTATATTTACAGGTATTACTTTTTTTCATCCATATAAAATTCATCATAAAATTTATTAAAACAAGGTAAAGAAACAGTAGCAAAACTAACATTATTTCTAGTTTTACCGGAAGATTCATCTACCATAGAATAAATAGCTGGAGGAGATAATACAAATTGTTTATATATATTATATAAATGTAGTAAATATTCTTTATTTTTATAACCTTGTCTAAAAATAATTCTAGAATTAGACTTATTTGAAAATCTTCTCATATATGCATCACCTAATAAATTTCCAACTAATACTTGTTTTAAATGATCGTCTAAAGTTAATTTAGATCTTTCTAATTTACTCATTCTATAGTTTGATAAAGTAGAATGGAAAAATCGAATTAATTGAACCCTAAAACAATATAAGCCGTTATATAAAAAAATATTCCGCTATAAAACTATTCCTTTAAGAATAGTATAGGACTATATCACTATCTTGTCATTTTTAAGCATAAATTTATAGAATAAAAATAACTGATATTTAACTTGTAGTCTCTGAGAAATCTTATTTTTAGACTTTTATTTCACTATAGAAGTAGCATTAATATACTTCATCCACCATCCTCCGTTTTTATGGGGGAAAGAGGTGTGCAAAAATTTTTATCTTTAAAAATAATTTGTTTTCTGCTGATTGTCCATTACTATTTTAATCATTGTTACGTATACGTAGATTAAACTTTAGGATATCCCAGCATATAGTTAAATTCAAAACTACCTACACTAGTAAGGTAGTATTAAGGCCCTTCATACGGAGCAATTAAATGAGCTACTACTAAAGCAGCTAATAAGAAAGGTAATAAGTAGTGTAATGAAAAGAATCTATTTAATGTTGCATTTCCTACGCTGAACCCTCCCCAGATCAACTCGACTAAATCTTGTCCAAATACTGGGATAGCACTTAATAAATTTGTAATTACTGTTGCCAAATCTTTAATTTGCTTATTCTAGCTTTATATTAAGCTTAAATGTTTAAAACAAGCAAACCATGTGCAATATACTTATTTTAATTAAAAATAATTGTAATTTAATACAGTATAAAGCCTTGTGTTTTATTTAATAAGTTATAGCGATTACTATATTTTTTATTAATTAAAAAAAGATTCCGACTGTACATTAAGCATCGTTTCAGATACCCACCGATGAAGCAGTCTGTAGCGATAGTTTACTCTACCGACGGTCTTAATGCTAAACAAACATTTTTGACCTGTTTTCATCAGTATTGCTATATGGCTAAATCTATAAATTTTTAGTAAAAATTGCTTTATATAAGACCATATAACTATATATAATATTTTAAATTATTTTATATTTCATTTCAGGGATAATATACGGAGAAACTATATTTTTAAGATCATTCATTGATTCTTTCCAAATATAGACAACATATTGGTCCTTACTTCCCGCTGATTGAACTGAAGCTTTAAGGTTGAAGTTATCATTTAAAGCTTTTACTAATATTAAACATTCATTATAGGAAAAAGAGTTAGTAGAAAATTTTAACCCTTTTCCTACTTTAGAACCATCATCCATGATCCAAATTGCTAAAGCTAATGGAGTTAAATATTCAGCAATATTTGCTGGGACTTGTTTAATGTTATTTTTATACCATAATTCATGTATTCAATTAAAACTTGTGTAAGTTCAAGTGTTAAATCTAACTATTTTTCTTAATTTACCTTTGGGCCCTATTCTACTTGTTAAAACAGGTATTTTAGGATTACAATAACCTAAATTAGATAAAAGTTTGTGTAAAGAAATAAGATATTCAACATGAACAGCTTCTTGATAAAAATTGATTCTTGTACCTAATCCCCCAGCTCTTTTTTCAGCGTGAGCATCTCCAAGAAGAGATCCAAATATAATAGATAAAACATCTTTATTATGCGGACCAATTCTTAAAAGACCTCTAAGTCTACTTACTTTTGAAGAAAATTCAAAATCAAGAGGAACTATAAGTACTAAAGAAATTAATAATAAACAAATATTATATATTTGGGGCTTAATAAGTAAACCCCATAGACTCATTTGACCATAAGGTAAAACATACAAACTTACTTATTATTATATCAATAATAAGCTAGAATAACTTTAAATTCGTATATTCTATTAGTTAAATAATTAACAAAAAGTTTCGACTGTGCATTAAGCAGCATTTCAGCCACCCATTAGTGACCCAGTCTGTCGCGATCCTTTATATGACCGACGATCTTAAAGTTTTCAAACTTCTTTGATCGTTTTCACTAATGTCGCCGAATAATCTTAAAGACTATTCTATAACCCTGTCGGATTATACCACTTTAATCTTTCTTTTTCTATAAAGATTGCAGAAATATTGTTACTCGCGGGACTATAATTTAATATAAAAAAAAATATAATAAGCCTGAGAATAAGATAAATATATACAAGATCTATTTGCTTGACAAATCTTTAACTATTCATTGTCTTTTTACTAATCTTTTTTCTGTTTTTAATGCTCTTCTAATAGTTTTTTCTCCACAGTTTATAGATTTAGCTGCTTCTATAATAGTAGAATATTCACCGTAAACAGTTCCATTCAAATTATATAAAACTACAGGTCTTGTATGACTAATACATTTTTTTTTAGTCTCATCTGTCATAGGAGTTCTATTTAAAGCTTTATCTCTAATTTTTTCTATTGTTTCAGGAGATAACTTTTTACCTCTATTTAAACTGCCTATCCTTTCTCGTCTAGCATCGCTATAAAAATCTTTCATCTTTTTACGGTCAACTTCAGTATGTTTATAACCAAAACTAGAACCTGCCTCAGTTAAAATATTATAATTAGGCAATAACAATTTTAAATATTTATCTTCTAAATCCAACAATTCTTTATTATTTTCTTTAGTAACAACATTAGGATATAATTCTAATATTATAAAAGCGAAATTTTTTAATTCATATTTTTTTACTGCTGACTTAACTATTTTGCTTCCTCTAAAAAAAATAAGGTGATTACTGAATCTACTATAAAATCTATTAGTTGACGCAGATCCTATATAGTAATCTTTAGTTATTTTGTTAACTATCATGTATATACCGCTTAAACCTTTAGTGTCATTTATTATTTGTGTTCTAATATTTTCAGATTCTAAATTTTCAAAAATATATACAGGATTTAATCCTAATTCTTTAATTATTGTATTTAATCTTTCAGAACTAGAAGTTTCAATATTTTTATATTCTTGTGAGGCAAAAAAAGGAATTGTACTATAACCTCTTTGACTTTTTAAAATGTATATTTCCTTATTACATGCCGTCAAGCCAGGAAAATTATTATATTTTTTATTTTTCATAGTATTTACATCCCTCCTTTTATCTCCTATCTGAGGAGCGAGTGACAAGGGCCGGTATATTAATACATTACTTTTTTTAAGTATAGAATAATATACAAGCTCCGACACTAGGAGACATAAAATAATAGCAGAAATACTTATATTAAACCATTTTGGGCTATGTTCATAACCCAGGAATGCTGTCTAGTTCTAATTTACTATATCTTTTCCTCGGTGAGAGGTTTAATATACCAATATAGTAACCTTGTACTCTATCTATTTATTAATCCTCAAGTGTATTCCTTTTCACTCTTTCTAATAAATTTCAATTAGAGCCTTGAGTAGTTTAACTAACTAAGTGCTAATATCGTTAAAACTAAGAACTCCGACTGTACATTAAGCATCATCGCAGATACCCATTAGTGACCCAGTCTGTAGCGATTGTGTATTCAACCGACGGTCTGAAAATTGGTATTATTTCTTTGACCGTTTTCACTAATATAGCCAGTTTATTTTATTAAACCAACACCTCTGTCAAGGTGTTTCGACACTTTTATACCAAAACTATCCAAATACAGGTTATTGTTTTGCCCTTTGTCGAGACTTTAAAAAAATAAATATACTAATTTACTTTACCACCTAAAATATAAAAACCTTCACCATCTCGTGAAACATTATACTATCTTAGCAGAAAGTTAAATATATATACATTGCTACTAATAAAAATAACCTAATTTATACTCCATTTCTGGGATAAAATAAGATTTTACTATTTCACGTAACAGTGGCATAGACTCTTTCCAAATAGAAATACGCCATTGATTAGGAATGCCTGTTTTAACTACACTAGTTTTTAAATTATATTTTTGAGTTAAAATTCTAGCAAGAAATAAACATTCATCATAAGTGAAACTATTAGTAGCTATAGAGATTCCTTGACCTTTTTGAAATGAACCATCTTGCATGATCCAATGAGCTAATCCAATAGGTGATAAATAATCTGAAATAAAAAAAGGAACACTTTTTTTAGTTACACCATTTACAGTTTTATAATATGAATCGTATATCCAAATAAAACTTGTAAATGTAAATAGTGTAAGTCTATAGTTAAAACGATTTTCTATTATAATATCTGATTTTTCTACTAAGGTAGGTAATGGTCTAGCACAATAACCTAAATTATAGAAAAGTAAAGTTAAATAATGGATATATGCCGTATTACTAATACTTTGTTCTATATTAAATCTAATACTGTCTATAGATTTACCAGGTATTTTATCTGCCCAAAAATCACCTAACATTCCACAAACAATAATATCTAATACTTGTTTATTGTGGGGACCTATTCTACTAATAGCTTTAGTTCTAGCTCTATTAAATGGTAACATTTTACCTATAATAGGTATAATATTTTCAATGGTATCCGTATATATATTATTATATATCTCATAACTTTTTCCCACGCTCGAAGTGATTAAGTCGGCGAGATATAGTTCGATAAATTGAGTATATTCATATTTTCAATTTGGCCACATTTTAGCCATCATAACTACTAAGATAATTACTCCTATTGCCCATAATAAAACTCTAGGTGCTTTATAAGAACCATAATATAAACCTCTTGCAATGTGCAATTTCCTATTTAGAAATTAGATCATTTCATATTTAATAAATAATTTGAATATTAGACTACTATCTATTTTTTTAATAATAAGCAATTATTTTTAAATAAAGGCGTATGATCGTTAGGGTAAAAAAAAAATTACCTGCTAATTGTTCTCATATAATGATTTTAACCTGCGAGAGGTACATTAATATGTGTAAGAAAAAGTTTCTTCCTAGAAGTTCTTAGCATATAGCCTAATGCATATATATACAAATTTCGTAGAGATTGTATATAAAGGCCCTTTAACCTTAAATTAATCTACTTTTTTATTTTTTTTTTATCTTTTAGAGGGTTAGAATAAAAAGTGTATCCTTCTTTAAATATCTTACCGGTATCAAGGTAATTTTTTATAGAGGATACTGAATTTAAATTTATAGCTCTACCTCCAGATCTAAAACTATCAAAGGGTGAACCTTTAACTTCTATTCCATTTTTATAAATGTATACCTTAAACCCTTTTCTACTTCCTTTAAATAAAGAATATTCTTTACTAAGAATAAAATTACTTTTTCCAGAATGAATATCAAAAGGAGGTTCCATTTTAAAAAGGTTTTTTATTTCATCTTCTTCAATAAAATCAGATAAATCAGAAAAATATCTCTTTGAATTCATATTATTAGATAAATTTAGTAATAGTTTTCTACCTTCAGGTCCCCTTCGGGGGGTACCCATAGATAAAAATATATAATACTAAACTCCATATTGAAAAATCAATACCTTTTCTACTATAGAAATTTACATCTCTAAAAAAAGGGTATATGTATTGAAATAAAATATCTTTATCTGTTAATACTAATTGAAAAGAATTTGTATTGTTTTTAATAATACCATTAGGCTTATTAGGTTGGAATAAATTTTTGTGTGGTGGTGACAAAGGAATATTTCGGATAAATGTTTGTATCGCCTCTAATATTTTTTTATCTTTTTGAGTAATTCCAAAAACTACACTAGAATGACTAAAATAAAAAGTACCATCTCCTTCAATAAAACCAACCAGCCAATGTTTATTTATCATTTCACTAGATATAATATAGCCTTCATAATCAGTTCTTAGATTATTCATACTATTTTTTAATTCTAGTATTTCATTAAAAATACTTGTACTTAAAGATCTACTATTTTCTGGAGCTAATTTTTTCAAGAGAATAGCTTTTCTCCAATCTCTATAATTTAATTGTTTATGAGTCAGTAAAGGATATTTATCAAAAATAGGTAATAAACTATTTATTATTACTTGAAATGAGTGTACACGGAAGCTGCAAGTATTCCCTCTAACGGACACTATGCCTATTCCTAATTTCTCTCTAATTTTGTATAAAACAGCGGAGTCTTCAATATGTAAAGTAATTTGAAATACAAAATGTACTTCTGTATTGTTTTTTATGTTGATCATAAAAGCTGATTCTGCATCTGAAAATCCTACAAACCATTGAAGAAAATCATTATCTTTTTCTTCAGCTGGTATTGTAGTAGAATTATTAGTTTTAGGTTTAATCGTATTTATAAAATTATTTATAATTTTATTGAATAGAACAAAGTAATGATTAAAAATAAGAAAATTTAAAATTTTTTTGTGATTAAAATAAGTGTTAAAATATTGAGCATAAACAAAAATAAAGAAGAATGATGCTACATTGGCATGTGTATATCTAACTGCCCATCCATTATTAACATCTCTCATTATCATTATTGTTATAAACTTATCCACTTATTTTTTTTTTAGGGATTTCCATAAAATAATTATTATAATAGTGGCTTTGAATAAAAAGTAAATCTACCACCTATTATTTTTCCGGTATCAATACTTCTTCTACCAGCTATACTGGTTTTTGAATAACCAATAGCTTCCATAGCAGAAGCAAAAGAAGAAAAAGGGCTTCCATTTAATAGGACACCATTTTCATAAACCCAAATACTTTTTGTTTTAACTTTAGTAGCAAAAGCTTTAGCTAAGTCTACATGTAACATCCAAGGTGTAAGTGTAACAGGAAGGTTTAGATTTAATACTTTTTTAATTAAAGCTAAACTAGGAGCTTTACCGGGATTAGGATTTGTACTATATCTACCAGTATTTATAAACTGAGAGATTAAATAAGCTAAGTTTCTACCTTCTTGTAAATAGAAGTAACCTAGTTTATGTAAGTGAAGTACGATACACCCCCGGAGGGCATAAAAGTCTTCGCCTTTTCTAGTTTGAAATGGCATATCCAATAAGAAGAATAATAAATAATCATATAATGCATCAATATTTAAAATAGAAATTACTGAGACATCAGTTTTTTTATTAAAACTATTTATAACGTTAGGAGCTTCAGACCTTAAACTAAATTTAAAACCTTTAGGTATTGATTGTAAATAATTAGCAATAGCTTCCAATACATATAAGCTTCTAATATGTTGCCCTAATTGAAAAAAAGGACTTAAGTTTTTAAAGCCAAAGGTACCTTCTCCTTCAATAAACCCTAATAACCCCCCGAAGGGGCGGATTTACCCGAGGAATTAAGCTATAATTATATTCTGTTCTACCGGAGTTCATATTTTTCATTATATTTTTTATTTCTTCGATTTCAGATAAAGAAAGTTTTGTTGTTTTTTTTAAAGAAAGAAATAAAACTACCTTTTTAAAATCAATGTAGTCTAAGCATTTAGTGGTATATAAATTATATTTATCTAGTAATGGAAAAAGAACGTTTATTAATTCTTTAACATTGCTAATAATAAATACACAACTATTACCTTCTATGACTACTCTTCCTACTCCTAAAAATTCTTGTATTTTTTGTAATACATTTATATCATCTTTATGGAGTCTAATTCTAAACATGACTCTTAAATAGACTCTGTCTAAAAATACTTGGAAGCTCCCTTCCCCATCAATAAAACCGGCTAGCCAACTAGAAAATTGTTCTTTATTCATTGGCAAGGGTTCTTTCTTATTAAATAAACCATAGGTAAAGGTAAAAATACTTATTGAATTCAATATGTTAGCAATCACTTTCATGATTGATCGGA
>WJSG01007678.1:0-11951 GCA_016618145.1 Sanghuangporus lonicericola | reverse complement strand
CCAACGCGTGCACTGCGCAAAGCTCCAGCTCTCCACCAGTTCCCAGTCGTCTGGCCATGTCCATGTCGCTATGAAGAAGCTCACGGAGGTCAGTTTTCATCGTTCCGACCTGCTGGCAACGTGCTGAGAGTTGTCTATGATCCAGGCGAGTCGACAGCGTGACTGGCGCCGTGGAAGGGGCCTGCCTGTCGTGAAGCTGTCGAATCACAGTGCGGTGCAGCGAGCATTGGGAGATCACATACTCGTAGCGCTAGGCCATCCATGATAGTGCGATGTCCGCAGCGCAGTGGAGTGCGTCGACTGCGGACAGAAATTACGCCTCTGGATCTCGGGTTGCTTTCCCCTCTGAGGGATTTCCAAGGTCTTCGTTCACGCGGGTATCGTCATGAGCCGTGCATTCCGATGTTTTGCATGTACGTCTCTTGCGTCGCTCCTGAAAAGTGCATACTCGATCCACTGTTGTCATTTCATGCCCTATTCCCGCTTCCACATTATGTACCAGTTCTTGATCCTTCTTTCCTTCGTCCGCTGTCCGCTGTCCTTGTCCACCCTCTCATCTCCCCGTGTCAGTGACCACTCTATGCTCTATGCTCCATGCCCCCCCCCTGCACCTCTGCACCTTGAATTCACTAGTATGAGATCTGGCTGAGGTGGCTTCGCTAAATGTATGTACGTCTATGTTCCTTGCTCGTGCATGTGGCCGCAATCCTAACACATTATTTCGCCTGTAGAGGATATTAGTGAGGGACTGGCCTTAACGGCCGTACAACGCTTGTGTCTGTCCCCACGAAAGTTATGTTCTATCGATGCGCACTAGGATCGCGCGAACTCTGCGTCTGGATCTAACTTCGTAGCCGTGGCTGGTTGTCGGTTGCCAACATCGTCCCATTATCTACCCCATTACCATATTCTGCAGCTACTCCTCTCCTGTCCACAACGTTACTCGTCCCGTCAAGACAATTCTGATGCCCGATAGCATCGCACCTCCGTGGTGCCAGCAGATTATCCTGGCTCAGGCACCAGCCTCACAATTGGTAGTTCAACATTGTTCAGCCACTACCGCGCGCGACGCCGAGGATGCCAGTCGCCTCGACTGATGCCAAACTTGCGCATGCTTCGTGCATGCAATGCGATTCACTTTGCGCTGTAAGTATATCTCCCCATCAAACAGCTACTTATAGTGACATTCACTTTCCTTGTGTAGTGACAGGCCTCATGGTATCACCACGATGCTCTTCCTCGTGTGTTCTCGGAGGCGAAAAGCAGCGGGTTCTGGTGCGGCGCCGTGGCGCCATGCTACCCGCAAAAGCTCAAAATCACTTGCTTCTTCGTGCCTCCTTCTGCCATCCCTCCTCGCATCTCCGTTCATGTGTAGTCACCTGGTAAGCATCGATACTTCGGGGATCAAGGGTGTTTAGTTGACCATTGACCATTACGCAGCTCAACTCTGAACGACTCCCTGCCGCAATGCATAAGGCGAACTATCTCTTCCGATCTACCATTCTCGAATGGGCTCAGGAGAAACGGTGGCTCAGTGCCGACGGGCTCAAGATTGGGCCGTACACGGTCGACGAAGCCCTGGATGCAGCTGAAAGTGGTGACTTGTTTGAATTCGCCGAGGCCGTTCGCCAGATGCCAGGTCTCCTCCAATCTGTCCCTGGGCCGTCAGGCGTAGGTGACTCGCCGAATGACAATCACGACAACTCCGGTGCCACCGTGACTGAACGGCAGCACGGCAGTCTGCGCGCTTGTCAAGCAGGCAATCCGGGATTGTGCTGCCCTGCTCCGGATGCCGGTAGGGATATCGTCAGTACCCTGTCGCCTCCCATGGCCACCTTCACAAGGCCGCCGGAAACAACGGCAGCTCAACGAGTTTTCGACTTGAGGCAGGCGGTGGCAGCCATTGTTCGTTCTTGTCATGGCAACAAGTGCAACCAGACTTTCCTTCGTCTTTCAGGCCCAGGCCATCAGCGCGGACCTCCAGAGCGGAGGGCCTCCTTCTCCTCCATGATGCGTATCAACAGATACTTCTTTGTCGAAGTGACCCGTTATGTGTGGTCGACCGTCACGGACGTCAATAACTTGACGAGTCTTCTATGGCAGTTCGAGCCGAGCACGTGGCAGAGACTTCCACATCATCTGCAATATGCGTGAGTACCTCTCCACTTCTGCCATGTACTCGCATTCACATTCGTGTCTTCAACAGTTATCTATCATGTCGCTATTCCGCAGGACGCATCAGAGAGGATGTTGACGCAACTCGCTCTGTGTATCACTTCGAGTTCTACACCCAGCTGATCGACGCGTTGTATGTCGGAGCTGGCAAACTCCGCATGCCCGTGCTCCTCTGCCCTGGCCTGTCAGGGGTCTCCAGAAATGCGCCATTCGCTCAGCTTACAAAGCTGCACTGGACCATTGGCATACCCTGGAATCACAGCCGCAACTTGGAGGCATTCGCGTCGTCTCCTCTCACGGTGCTCGTGCTCGACATCATTCACGCACCGGAGGGCAGCGCATCATACCAATACATAGAAACTCTCCTTCGCCGTGCTGGGTCAACTTTGAGGCACTTACGTGAGGTATCTTTCGTGTGTCGCGCTGCAGGGACAGCTGTCATAGTGCCAGCACCGGTGCTCCGCTACCTCCGTTCCCTCTCATTACTCGCACTACATGCCGATGTGAAGGGTGCGTTGTTCCCAATATCGCCCGGGGATTTCTTGCTGACTCCCAGTGTAGATTATGGAACCGCTGTTGGCGTCGGCCTCGCTGCTGGCCCTGAGGAACTGGAGATGACCTGGACGCTTCGTACTGATGTTCAGGCCATTGTCAACAACCTGGACACAACACGTCTGTGGCGATTGTACATGCGCCTCGAAGGGCCAGGTCAAGCGCGACGTCTCCGTGACGTCCGTGTTCTGTTACTCTCCTTGACCTGCAATCTCGCGCACATCGAGCTGACCACCTCATTCGTGGTCTCGACCAGTGGTGGCGGTGAACAATTTCACATCGCGTTCGCTCCCTTGCTACGCTGTTCCCATCTCCAAGTCGTCAAGTTGCACCTCCCTGATATGTCTTTCCGTTTCGACATACGATCGTTGAACGCACTCTTCCTATCTTGGGCCGGAATCCGTACGCTTCACCTGAGTTTCCACCCGGTGGAGTCCCGTATCGACATCCGCCACGTCTTCGACATCGTCGGTCCCGAACTGGTCTCTCTTCATCTCCCGTATCTGCATACGGCCCCGGAGCATGGCTTGTGGTTCACCTTGCCTCAGATGCAGACCAACCTGGCCGAGCTATCCTCCGACCGCCTCTCCCTGCAGCACAGTATTCTCGATGTTGTCTGGGAGCTCTCCGTTCGTACCAAGGTCTCCAAGGCAGCGATTGAGGATGGGCTTGGTCACTTTGCAACGTGGTCCGGGATATATACCCTCTTGAAGTCGCTCAAGTCGCGTGATCTGAGCGCTCAGGCCGTATGGTTCGCCCGGAACCAAACCGCGGTCCTCCGCCACCTGTGAGTCACTGTCAACACGACTGCAGTATCAATCTCGATTATTGACATGACTACATCTACAGGAGCTACAAGATGATGCGTGGATACTTCGCGGTCGCGGCTGCTTGGCCAAGGGAGCATTTCGGGGCAGAACTGCATCTCCCGGAAGAACTGCATCTTCCCGAAGAATTGCGGGGTTAGGTGCTCTAGCTTGTATGCCAGTCATTGATGTCCTTGTAGTTCGACCGTCGTGCTTTGGCATGACATGATAGTGTCGTACATTCATCTCACATCTCGCATTTCGCCCTTGGCTCCTTGCCCCACCCCTCGCCGATGTACGATGTAACACAGCCAGCAAGAATCGCGACTTGCTCTATATGGATGGCAATGGATGGCAGCCAGCATCGTTCTCGTCGCCTAAACCTTCCCTTACTGCACTTCTTTATAAACCAAGGGCAAGGGTGGGCGCTTTAGTTCCAGTTTGCCGACAACCGAGCGCAGCCGCAACGTAGCGAGAGAGCCAGCGCACAGGTTTGCTTGCCCTGCATGGTCGTACTCTTCGACTCCTATACTACTCCCTAACTTCGCCAGATATCGAGTGCGTGCGTCACACACAATATCACGTCGCCTAATCAAGTTACTGACCACACATTGTCAGGTACCGGAATGGACGGCCTCGAGTCCACCGCGCCTGAGATTGCTGTGGAGAGAAACCCACTCTCTATGAAGTATCCGTGCAATTACTGTCCCCGTATCTTTGACTCCAACTCTGCACTCACCGTCCATCAAACCTCATGCACGCGCTTGAAACGATCCCTGGATGACTCTCTCCTGGATCTGTCAGCAGCACTAGTACTCAAACGACGACGATACGGGGGGCAGAGGGGGGTACAGAACCGTCACCCTCCTAACCCGCCTCCTAACCCGCCTCCCAGCCCTCCTCTCCTCCCGCCTCCGCCTCCGCCTCCGCCTCCTCCACCACCATTGCCGCCAATTCCTCCATCTCCTGAACCTTCCCTAATTGCTCCGCTTACGCCTCAATGTCCACCAATTTCACATCCTTCCCTCCAGCCTCCCACAATCTCTTCGTCTTTGGGGACTGTTAATCAACCACGTCGCAGCTGTACTTCGTCATCATCATCGTCGTCATCATCGTTGTCGCTGCCGCCGCCGCCGCCACCGCCACTGCCACCGCCAACGCCACCACGAGTACTACGTCGTTCCGCCCGGACAAGAGCTCCCTGTCCCAAGCCGACTCATGATGCCCTTCCTCAGCCACCTGCTCCATTACCTCCCCCTCATGCCCGCGTCTCTATCAATCCTGTCAATCCTGAGGCATCGTCTTTCACCATCACCGGGTCCAAGCCAGGAGGAGCGGGCGAGCCAGGAGGAGCGGGCGAGCCAGGAGGAGCGGGCGAGCCAGGAGGAGTGGGTGAGCCAGGAGGAGCGGGCGAGCCAGGAGTGGGCGAGCGAGGAGGAGCGGGCGAGCGAGGAGTGGGCGAGCAAGGAGCAGGCAAGCAGCTTCCGCTTGAGCACACCACCTCCGGCAACACTAGCTCAAGTCGTGCTCGTTCCATGCCGAATATATTCAGGCTGACGAGAGAATACACCACTCAAAATTTCCCCACGCATGACCCTGATGAGAAAGTGCATCTAGCGAGCATCCTCGATGAGAAACTCTCTCCCTCAGATCGCAACTCTAGCGGCTTGCCTGTCACCACCCCCTCCTACTACCCTTACCCAAATTGGTCCTCCTTTCGTCTCGGCACCTGGTTCTGGAACAACTCCACCATGTCTCAGTCAAGTTTTCAGGAGCTGCTCGAGGTTCTTGCCGATCCTGAGTTCGATTGCGCTGACCTGGGAGGCATCAATTGGAAGGTCATCAACGAGAAGCTCGCTTCAGGAGAGTCCCAACCACCCGGCGATATTGTAGCCGACGACAGTCTGGATAATTGGCAAGAGAGTCAGATCACCATCTCCGTCCCCATACATAGTCGAGCCAAGCAACCGGGGCCATTCGAGTATGAGGCCACAACATTGTGCCACCGTAGCATCCTCTCCGCGATCAGGACAAAGATCACAGATCCAGAGGGCTTTGCCAACTTCCATCTCGAGCCGTACCGGATATTGTGGCAGCCGGGAAGAGCGTCACGTACCATCCGTGTGCATGGTGAATTGTATACATCGGATGCCTTCATCGACGCTCATGAGGAGCTCCAGCGCTCTCCGCCAGAGCCTCAATGCGAGCTACAGAGAGTCATCGTCGGATTAATCTTTGCCTCAGATGTCACCCATATTAGTGACTATGGTTACGAGAAGCTATGGCCGCTCTATCTTTCCTTTGGCAACGAATCGAAGTACAGACGCAGCGAGGAGTCCTGTCGTGCCTTCGAACACATTGCTTACTTTGAAGTGGTGCGTCGCAGTCATCTCAGCCAGTGTTTGTCTGCTTCCTCACATTTCTTTAAGCTTCCTGGAGCATTCAAGGACGCCGCTAGCGAGCACTTTGGCAAGCATAGGAAGATCCCCTCAGCCTTCATGACGCATTGTAACCGCGAGATGTTCCATGCTCAATGGGACATCCTGCTCGACGATGACTTCGTCGAGGCGTACAACCACGGCATCGTTATTCTGTGTCCTGACGGCGTTAAACGTCGATTCTATCCTAGGATCTTTATCTACATTGCAGATTATCCTGAAAAGTATGGAAGATCTCTCCTGTCGTCTCAGTCAATAATTTTGGCATTGATCCTGTTATCCAACAGAGTCACCATCTCAAGCATTCGGACCCTTGGCAACTGTCCCTGCCCCCGATGTCGCATACGATTTGACAAGATCTACCTGCTAGGTAAGGACCACGACCGCGCTGAAAGAGTGCGGTTGGCAAGGAAGGATGACGACGCACGCCGGCTGGCTGTCAAGCACGCACGGAACCTCATCTACGAGCAGAATTACGCGGTCGACAGCTCCAAGGTCGAGGCCTATATGACACCGCAATCAATTGTCCCAACCAAGGTGAGTACCAGATTTGTTGCAGCAGGACGGTTTGTCTCCGTATCAAGGGCGATCCACCTTGGGTAGACATCTCTGCAGTGCTCAAATCTGTGATATCTGCACACATGAGGGACGAGGAGCAATATCTGACAAATTCAATAGAATGCGTTTTCTAGTAAACTCTCCTCGACCTCGGACGAGCTAGCCTCCGGACAGTTCGACATCTTCGACGTTCTTGCTGTTGACCTCATGCATGAATTCGACCTCGGTGTCTGGAGGAGCGTGCTAATCCACCTCCTACGACTCATGGACGCCATAGATGAGAGGCTGAAGATTGAGTTTGACCGAAGGTGAGAGTCGTGGTCGAGCTGATCCCCTGCCTGGTGGTCACCCTGACATATCAAGCAGATGTCGTCTCCTGCCCCCATTTGGGCGTGATATAATCCGTAGAATCTATACCAACCGCTCAGAGCTAGCCAAGATGACAGCGCACGAGTATGGTGAACTCTTGAAGGTAAGCTTTAGTTTGAATCACCACGACGAGAACGAAATCGAAAAGTGACATTTTGATATCTTATCTGGTCCACAGTGTTCAATTCCGCTTTTCGAGGGTATGCTCCCGCATCCACACAACAACCGCATCATGAAACTTCTCTTTTGTCTTGCATACTGGTATGGTCTTGCCGGCCTGCATCTCCATACTGACGACACCGTCGATCTCCTGGATGAGAGCACTACCGCCTTGGGGGAGCGACTACGGCAGTTCAAGGCGAAGACATGTGACCAGTACGTGACTCGTGAGTTGAAGCGCGAGACCGATAAACGCAAACGTCAAGCCGCCGCGAAGAAGGCGAAGGGAGGCAAAGCGGATCCCAAGAAGGCCAAGGGAAAAGGCAAAGCAAAAGCGACCAGTGAGGCCGCTGATGATGCCGCCGCCGATGACGAGCCAAAATTGAAGACTTTCAACGGGTGTACTTCCAAGATACATGCCTTGGGAGATTACGTTCCCTTCATTCGCAAAATTGGCACCACTGATTCATACACTTCACGTGCGGTATGATGGTCATGTTTCACGATAGCGAGCGATTGGAATAACGCTCATGTATCAATAACAGCCCGAACGAGAACACCGCGTGTCAAAAACCCGAGCAAAACGCACTAGCGGCAAGAAGGTATCGCGCTCTGTGGGCAAGATTGAACGTCGTCATCGGACCCTTCGGACCATTCGCATCGCCGTCGTCGCTGCTACAGGACGTCAGACGCTGTCCATCCGTCGCAAACGGGCACTCCTCCAGAAATCGAACAGGTTGCTGCATTCTGACCCGGCATCTGATGACATCTCACTACACTACAACATTGGCAAGACTGAAAACAACCCGGTTTGCCTACCATTATGGTTGTCTCGTAATGCAAGTGATCCCGCCGTCACGGTGAGTGTCCGTCATCAGTCTTGTAATCTTATGCGTTTCTCACTTGAATTCATAGAACTTTTTTCCCAAGCTACGTACTCATCTCACCCCGAGGATCCTATCCGTAGTCAAGGCCGAGTCCGAGGCCGACCTCGCCGCCAGTGGAGGTGACGAAGCACTCCCTAGTGGGCCAGAAGGCCTCGAACCATACGTTCTCATCAAGAACGACCGGATCTTCCATCACAAACTTGTAAGTGTTTGTCGCGCCGATCATGCAGGCTCGATACATACACTAAATTGGCGCAGCTCTGGCTGAACTTTACCACATATGACGTGCGGCGAGCCCAAGACATTATCAATCCTGCCACCGCAAATTGCAACATCATGCTCCTCGACTCTACAACGCCCAGCGACGCACCGCCGGCAGCATCCGGTCGCTTCCTCTACGGGCGTGTCCTGGGAACATACCACGCGAACGTAATGTACACAGGCCCGGGCATGCTAGACTACAAGGCCAGGCGTCTCGACTTCTTATGGGTGCGATGGTACCGGGTCTTACGCCCTGGGAACTTTGCGAAGGACGAGATGCCATTGGTATCATTCTATCCAATGAACTCCGAACACGCTTTCGGTTTCGTGGATCCTGCTGACGTGCTTCGAGCGTGCCATGTAATCCCTCGCTTCTCAACGGGGACGCTTCATCCGCAGGACCATGGAATGTCCCGCTGCGCAAAAGACCACGACGACTACCGTACTTATTACGTTGGAAGGTGAGGATCTGACCTTCTATCCGCTGGTGGCTAGCAACTGACCCCTGACGCAGCTTTTCCGATCGCGACTTGATGATGCGGTACCACTGGGGCATGGGAGTTGGCCATGCTCATGCTCATGACCTTCCTGATGGCTATGCACCTGGGGAATCAAACGCAATCTTGGCTGAATTAGAGCAAACCGTGCTAGGGGACGCCGAGGGACAGTCAGCGTCCGGTGAGTGCTCAGTGGCCAAGTCAAAATTCTGAGGCATGCCCTAACAATCCGCGCGCGCAGAAGCGGTCGAAGAAGACGAGGTGGAAGGCGACGACGACGAGAATATGGGTCTTGACGGTGATGATGACGACGACGAGTCAGGAGACGACGGGTCCGGAGACGAGGATGAGTCAGGAGACGACGGGTCCGGAGACGAGGATGAGTCAGGAGACGAAGATCAATCAGGAGACAACGATGAAGGAGACGAGAGGGAGGGAGGGAGAGTACGTGAATACTCTGATGATGAAGAAGAGCGGCCGGATGATCATTATGCAACTGGCTAGACATTGGTTCCACATCAGGGTCGCCATATTTGTCAATTTCAGATTACCATAAGTCATAATGTCTCGCATGACAGTCCAGTATGTAGCTACAAACAGACTGTGGAGGCCGGGCAGGACGACGAGTATGTAAAAGAGACGGATGCTCGAGGCGCCCAGCTTCCGCGCTTGGACCTGGACATATGAAAGACTGTCCCCCACTACCATGACAGACACGCGTGAGTCGTCTGCAAACACGACGAACTACATTTCAGTTGATGTGACTTACGCAGCCGTCCGCAAATGTTCGCACAGCCCGTCCAGGGCCACTCTCAAAGAGATACTCTCCTCGCTGTAAGTGATTCTCAACGTTCGTCTGAGACTATACACCGCCCCTGTTCTCCTACCTTCCTTCCTCTTATGCGACCATACCAGTCAGCCTCAATCTCCACGTACCACTTGGTCGTGTCATCCTTCACTATTCACGGCCTTGCAAGCTCGATCGACGGTGGAAGAGAGAGGTCGACCGAGATCGTTGATGAGTGATGACGAGAAGTTGGCACTAGCTAAGAGGCGGGAGCTCGCGGGGCTGATCAAAGAGGACAAGGAAACCAAGCAGGTTGTCGTGAAGATCGCGCAGGAGCAGGAAGTTCAGGTGCGTTGCGCATTGGTCCCAGCATGCGCGATGTGCTGACGCCGTTGTTGTATATCCTAGAATTCGCACCGCTTGTTGTCAATGGATTTATGTCCCGCGCTGCATCTGTAGGTGTTGAGCATTACGCCAAAGACATATGTGAGTCCAGGTGCGTCGCGCGTCGATGATGATGTGCGTTTGGTGCTCGAGGCTGAGCAATCACAGCAATCGCGCCAGTTCGTGGGCACACGAGGGACCCCGTTCCTGTGCTCGCGCGCCGCAGGATCGACGATAATGAAGGTTGGATCCGCAGCCCCAGTCTGCCAGCCATTCTGTACGGCGTAGCATCTGTCAATGCGGCCGTAGGTCAGCACGGCCTGGACTCTGACGTGTACGCCTGTCTTCTCCAGCCCAGCAACACCCAGCAACACCATGACCCAGCTCTTGCACCGCCGCCACGCGTGCCCGCCCTCCTCCGCCGACCTATGAGTTTCCATACCTTGGATTTCAAGCTTGCCCGGGGTCAGGTAGGCAAGTGAGTTTGAAGCGCGCTGTGTAGATCTGACCTGTTTCTCAATCCAGAGTCAAGCTCAGATATCAGAGGGGGCAAGACGAGTTGGCTGTAGGCCAGAGGGGCGCCCGTCTCTAAACAAGTATTTTTGCCGGCACGCGGAGCTCTTGGTATCGCGACATCAGTAAGTTACATATCCATATCTCCTGTCGTCCTCCGAGTCGTTGCCTCAGTACACTTCCAGCCCTCGCAACCTGCAATGTCGTCCTCGAGCACCCGAACTGCCGCTACAGGTGATAGTCTCCGACTCTGCAAGTGAGAGGTCGACGTGGGCCCTGACACTTGTACACATCAATAGCCTCGGTGACAGAGTCGACGTGCAAGTTGAGTTGCTACTCGAGCATCGAGGTACCATATGCTTCCCCTTTCTCTGCTTCTGTGCTGACTTCTATTCCTGCTCTGCTCAGATGTCCGGATTCTGCCCGGCTTGACCAGTATTTCAACGGGTGCGTGGTGATGACATTCTAGTCCTCATACTTTGTCGTGGCGCTGACATACTTCAGGTCAATCATGACTGCATGTCCAAGCAGTTGATGGTCGATTAGCTCGTGTCAAGGCTTGATACCGGGGTCCACATCCATAAGTAAGTCACTTTTATGTCGGTCTGAAACCACTGGCTTCTGTCTGTACGATATGCTCGCGTCGAGCTCAGATCGTACGTGAAGACTAACTGCTCCCGCTCCTTGTATATCATAACACAGACTTGTGACGGCCATAGTGTCTCGCGTGCTTGATGTTGGCCTCGAGAGCCCGCGCATCTCACCGCATGTGAGGTACGAGGGTTCGCCCTTCGCGGTTTCTACTTTTTCTTACTTCCAATCCTTTCTTGCAGATCAGCAGACGTCGTGCAGACCACTCCAAGTCAAATTTGCGCTGGCCTCGGGGGTATGAGACGCTGCTGGAATCGTACACGCATAGTGGCAATTACCACCCGCACATCAAGGACGTGATCGGCACTGCATTCGGGCCCCGGCGGCCAGACCCAACGCAAAGATACGAATATCGCTATCTCAGGATGCTGAGCTCACCAGCAGGTACCTTCATGTTGCGCCCACACTCCAGTCCATACTCATCTCTCTCCAATCTCTCCTGTGCTCTCCAGAGCCGCACGATCCAAAGCGGCACATGACGAGTAAGTGCATCTTCCACAACGCGGTACTAGACAATGATCCATCCGGGGGGCTCTTTGTATCTCTAGTGCCTGTCTGTCGCACCTAGATTTTGACATGAACCTCCACCTGTGCTCCGGCTCCTCGACGTAGGTCCCATGTGCTCTTCAACTGTTGCGCCCACTCACTGGTCCGCAGATCCACCGCCTGGCATTGCACCCGCTGGTCGTGCAGTACGCAACATGGCTGATGGCATGCTCGTGATGAGGGCGTCGGCGGACACGTGTCCAAGGACGGCCGAGCTTCTTCCTCCACATCACAATCTCACCAACTCCATATCTTTCGCGATGTCTGCACCGTCGCTTCCTTGACCCCATGCTTGCGGCGGCAAACACGCTTGGATCTAGGTTCGGAGACGATTTTGTGGGTTGGCCCGGCGTGAAGAACGTTGGCTT
>WJSG01007677.1:0-11843 GCA_016618145.1 Sanghuangporus lonicericola | reverse complement strand
GGCGGGCGGGACGGGGCGGGACGATCAAGGACGATCAAGGCGAAACCCAAGTTTGCAGCTACGCTCGTCAGCTCGTAGGCTGTAAGCTCGTAAAGGAGAAGCAGATCGTAAAGGAGAAGCAGATCTCGAAGCTGGAGTCCATCGGAGGGAAGAGACGACAGCCCTGCGCGCGAACTGGCACGAGACCGTAGTATATCGATCCTGATCCTGACCGTGCTCGCGCAGTCCCGACCGCTTCCTTGCAGGCGGGAGACGTGCTGCTCAGCGCCGGCGCGCAGAGATACAGATCGGCAGATGCAACATAACGGACTTCGACCATCCCCGCTGCTACGCAGGCCGCCCAGCGCTCGCTCGAGGACGGCGATGATGAAGACACAAAACGTGAATCGACGTCACATACCTTGGAAAGCAATCGCGTGCAGGTGGTCGAAAACAACCTCCTCCATCTGCTTGTCCACCTCCTGCTGCTCCCGGAAGATAACATCCCGCTCCCGCTCGATAGCTGCAGGCTCCAGGGTGGGCACGGCGTGATGCTGGCTGGCGGCCGATAGGAGATAGCAGAGCAGGACGGCGATCGCGTCCTCTCCTCTCGTCCTCGCTTGCGTCATCGCGTCCTCGCGTCCTCTCCAGACCGCGTCCTCTCCAGACCGCGGGGGGTACGGGGTACGGCCGTATCCTGCGGTGATCAAAAGCAGGAAACAGGTTGTCACGCCACAGGCGCCTCGCATCCAGAGGCGCCCAGGACGTGCAGGAGTTAGGATCTTGTGCAGGTAGATCAAACTGCTAAGACATGCGGACACTCGTACGTGGTTTGTTGTTGTATCTAATACATATCTGGAGTTTCCTGTCCTTCGCCCTGTGCGCAAAGTGCGCAGACTGGAAGTGAGAGTCATGCAAATTGTGACACTGTCACAATTAGTGACACAATGGTAGCTCACGCACACACTGTAAGTTTAACGTACACACTGTTAAGTCGCACACACTGTTAACTCACTGCGTTGCTCTACTTGCACTTGCCTCTCCTCTTCTCTGCAGACCTCTGAACCCCGGACGACGACACGACACACCAGACCGGACGACGACACGACACACCAGACCAGACGACACGACACCGCGCGCGCGCGCGCGCACGTATACCCTTATACCCTCGAGCCCAAGGAGAAGGAGACTGCTGGGAGCCCAAGAAGAAGGAGACTGGAGGGTACTGGAGACAAAGAGAAGAGGTCTAGAGGTCTAGAGGGACGGGTCAGGCGTAGAGGGACGAATCAGGCGGCCGAGGCGAGGGCGTACACGACACGGCACAGGGCACATCATGCCTGAGTACACCGAGGTGAAGGCTTGCGCGTACACCATACAACGATGGCTCAACCCGCTACTGGCGCGAGGCGAAGTGCTGCGCGTGAAAGGCCTCTGGGTCGATGGCACGAAGGCCGAGCGGAAGACAGCAGATCCCAGCAGCCCAGAAGGTAGGGGCATGGTATTCAAGATCGATTCGACCTGCGAGAAGAAGCGAGGATCGTCCAAAAAACAGCAGTACATATGGCCGCGGAGGAACGACGGCAGCGTTCTTTCTGACACTGACCTGTGCGACCTCGTCCTAGAGGGCGTCACAAGCACCCCGCGCACTGTGGTCCTCATGCTCGGCAAGATGTGCCTGCAGGTGCGCTCATACGCTATGCTTATGCTTCATAGCTACCTACATGTTTACAGGCCCTGCCGTTTGCACCTGTAGGTTCATCTGCATACACACACCGCTGCGCAGCCATACACCTCCGATCAATTCCACGGAGAGATACGGCAGGTATCATACGACGTGCGCCTTCTGCTGAACTGTTATCTGCCAGATCATGTCTGATGTTGTTCTGGCTACAGGTGCGCAAGATGCGAATGGCCCTAGTGATTGAGTTCGAGCGATATGCGCTCGCGTTTGTTTCAGCAGACAACATTGTCACGGTAAGCCAACCCCAAGATTCGTTTTCTGGTTTGCAACGGTACTCATCAACAATGGCAGCCGTGGTGGAGTG
This sequence comes from Sanghuangporus lonicericola, assembly GCA_016618145.1. Classification (NCBI taxonomy): domain Eukaryota; kingdom Fungi; phylum Basidiomycota; class Agaricomycetes; order Hymenochaetales; family Hymenochaetaceae; genus Sanghuangporus; species Sanghuangporus lonicericola. The sequence continues at coordinate 9,819 of WJSG01007677.1, read as the reverse complement.
ACACGTTCGAGAGTGCAGCTATCACTCCTGCAGTGGACGTCTACGATCGCTTTGAAGACTTCATCCAGCGCCTCGCCGACTACGTATCCCGGTTGTATTATGACTTCGACGATGACGAGGATCTGACACAGGAGGATGTTGACATTCTGGACGATGACGGCGAAGATGACGGCGAGGACGGCGAGGAGGGCACAAATAATAGCGGCGACAGGGATACCAAGAACTCGAAGCCAAAGTCGAAGCGCAAACCAAAGAAGAAGAAGAAGCGCAAAGGCCCTGGCCCTTGGCTGAAGACGAACCCCGCGCTTTCGCAGCAGCTCGCCGTAGCGGTCATTCAGAAGATGCTCCAAGCGATTTTGGGCGGCATCGGTGTCTACACGTCCAGCGAGCTATTTCTCATGGCTGGTAAGTTCTAGCTCTGACCGCTCTAGTCAATGGGTATACTTATCAAGGTGCTAGCCATACCGCCATTCGTCACCGCAGGTGAGCTGTTCTCGAGCTTCTCGAGGCTTGCACGCCTTTGCGAGGCGTTCTGGACATTCGCACACGATGTTCGTCTTGAACTTCCGTATGTTCTCTTTCAATTATCATGCAACTAGTCACTAAGTAGCACGCAGGCAGTCAATTCTACAGCGGGCGTTTGTGGGGCATATTCTAGCCCCCACAACGCAACAGCGAGTCCGTTATGCATCACATCTCCGCATTTTTGGTAAGAAGCAGGTGCTCGTGCCAGCACGCATGAAAACGCTATGGGTCGAGTATGAAGTATCGTCTATCTATTGTCTATCCTGGTCTGCTTTTGAACTTCCCATATAACAGAAAGTCTTGGACGCTCACTCTACCTGGACAAGCGTATACGACCAACGGCGGCGGTGCACAGATCTCAGACTATACGACGTGTTCGAGCCGACGTTCATCCGTCCGGCCTTAGAGCAGAAAGACCTGAATCTTGGTCATCTGATCTTCGGCGACGAGGAATGGGCGCGACTGCGTGGCATTCCGATTGAGGAGTGCCTCGCAGCCAGTGATCCCCTCACTCTATTGTACCGAAAGCTCACGAGTATAGGTCAGTACTGAACTTGCTCTCGCTCTTGCTTAGCTGTTGACCCTGCTTGCGTGTCTTCAGGGAAGCTGTGGTTCCTCAAGTCGACAGATCTCAAGCCTGGATTCTACGATAGCGAAGGATTGTTCCTCGATCCTACGAAGATGACAATCGCACGGTTGGAGACGATGCGGTACGCACCGCTCGGCTCACACTCGGTGGTCTGGAGCATAACCAGCGAGATCCCACGTGCCCTTGTCCCAATGCACCTGACGTGAGCTGCTGCCTGCATATTCCATATTTTATTGCTTGGCTGTCGGCTGACTTTGCTCTACGTCAGCGATGCTGCGTTTAACAAGTGGCGAGAGACCCCGCAGTTCAAAAAGGTATCGCGGGAGAAACATACGATTGAATACATCGTGACCAAGACTAAGGAGGTCGCCATCGGTCCTTTGGAATTTTGTTCCAATGCACGGCTCTCCTATCGTGGCGGGGCGAGTAAGAGGGACAGATTCTCTGGGTTTCACAAGCAGAGATACAAGTAAGTGTAGCGACTGGCGCACACTGAATGAATACAGAGCTAACTTGTGTTACGGCACTAGGGTTGCGGTTTGTGTCGGCAGCCCGCTCTTGTCCAAACGGCTCTTGTCCAAACGACAGGTTGTCGAGGAAGGCAACAGTGACCACGGTAAGGAGGCAGAGGATGCTGTCGGCAGCGACACTGACCTACCTGACTGGTCTACGGTGCAGGACTCGGATGGTGCTGCACTGCCATCCGAGCCCGAGCCCGAGTCGGAGTGGGAGGCGGAGGCGGCAGAGCAGGCGAGAGACAAGTCTGAGGACTTTGTATCTGTTCTGTCTGTTCCCAAAGCCAAGCGGCGTCGCCTCAGCGCTGATGCTAGGCTTGTCCTGGATGCTGCAAGATGATCCCCATGGCCTTTTTGTTTGTTTGCGCTTGGGCTTGGTATGCACTCATCGTCTCGTACCACCTCCACTCCTGTACCTCCTGTACCACCTCCACTCCTATGCGCGGTGTGCCAACCATGGGCGCTGACTTGGGCGCTGACTTAGCCAACGCGTGTACATGTTGCTTGGAGGCGCCGAGGGTTGACTTCCGCAGTGATTATGTGATATACAGCGAACAATGTCCTTTGGAACTAGGTCATAAAGAGGGTACAAGGCGACAAAGCACGCTCATTCCGCATGCCGAGTGGCGAACTTAGAACTTAGACAACCGAGGATCCTGGACGATTATCATAAGGCGGTTCTCAGCTCTCTCTCTCTCTCCTCGTCCTTTCCACCCTCCTCGTCCTTTCGACCCTCCTCGTCCTTTCCACCATTTTCTACCATCTACCAGAGTCTGCCTCCGGAACTGACAGCATGTCGTCGACCCAAATCGCGGCTGCTGCGTATTCCCCGACGCGGAGCCGGCACCATGAATCACTCTCTGCTGTGAGTGGCGCGCGCGCGAGTGGCGTTGTTCATTGCAGCGCACTTCTGACCTCTATTTCCAGCGTGCGCGTGTGACGCGCCTTCAGAAAGTACTTCGCCTCACGAGCTTGGACAAGATGGAGCTCTTCATCACACTCGCAGGCCACAATGCCGCCATTGCGCGCGTCATCGAAGACCTCGATATCTCTCTCGACTCACCCGTGGGTTACCCTGCACATCTTCTTCGCGAGCTTTTCCGCCTCCCTCGCAATATTGAGACCCTCACCCTCCACCTTCCTGCCATATCTCCGCCCACCATTCTGAATGGACTACTCTTTCCCCGGCTCACGGTGTTCACTACAAACCTCCCTCATCACTGCCTCGTATCCTTCCTCTCTGCCCATCCTGCAATCGTCTCCCTGACCGTGAAAGCCTGCGGCGCTCGTAATACCTGCCCCCTCCGTGATCTCAACCTCGGGCGCATGTCGCAGCTTCAGTGCCCGGCGCGTTGTTTGGCCGGTATAGCCCACGGTCAGGTAACTTCGGCGACGGTCAACCTCTCACGGATGACATCAATGGCCGCTGTAGCCATCAGCGCGTTATCGACATCCCCACTCTGGACCCTCACCATCGACTTCTTCGCGGATGATTATGACATACTCACGCGCATCGCAGCTGCTGCACCCAACTTGCGCAAGCTCAAGCTCATTGAGAAGCCGCGCGCTCAGGTACGACGACACCTCTTGCCTTTTGTATGTTGCGTTTTATAGTCTCTTATGCGCACTTCCAGCGCCGCTTCCACCACACCCGGAGACCATGGAACGATGTCCATGAATGGCACCTCACGCTGCTGAGGTTGCCGTACTTGGAGGAGCTGCTGCTCCGCACGTACCTCACCGTCACCGGCCCTCGTCGTTCCGAGGACATTGTGGTCGCCGCTTGGGCCAATGGCACATTGTCACGCAGTAGACGCCACCCAAACCTGTATCACATCGGCCTCCTCCAAGGTACTGGCATCGACGGTGGGCAGAGACTCAGTCACTGGTTCAAGGCAGGTAGTGCTTGGGATTGCTTCTCGAGTACGGCCGTCGGCGCGACGCATTCCTTCGTTATTTAGGTACAATTACCTACAACTACTACCTACTACTGGCTTTGTGTCCGTAGATATATGTCTATGTTGCTATGTCCTAGTCTCTTCAAGTATGTAATGATGACACCATGCCAATTATGCATATTTTATGCCATGCCATGAACTTACGAGTGAAAAGAGCGCTGGGGCTGGGGAGACGCCGTCACCCCTTTGTTGCTCATGCGCGTGAGACCGCGCTTGCACTTAGCTACTTCCCTCCTATGTTACTGTATGATGGTCTTCCTCTTTCCATCCTGCAATCAGTCCTGCGCCACACGCCTGAATCGCCGGTTCCGTGATGAACGCCTCCTTCCATGATATCGTTAACTCTGAGGTCTCCGCTGAGGTCTCCGAAGCCTGCTTCACCGACTCACAGTTCTCGACCCTTCACCAGCTGTTGACGGACGGGTAAGCCTGTCGGTAACATGTACCTTCTGCTTGATCACTGAGCTCTCACGATGCTTAGGAGTCGTGGCTTGAATTCAATGGAGAGTCGTTGGGAAGCCAAATTCCAGCATGCCGAAGGCGAGATTGAAGAGCTCGCGTCCCGCAATGCTCGCGTTCTGCGCACTGTTCTCGATCTGAAGCGTGATCAGGTACGAGTATCAGAGTATCTGGGCATGTATCTCATCTCAGACCTGGATCAGTCCTCGACCATAGCGCGTACAAGTCAACTCGAGACTGACGTCGGAGATGTATGCACACGCGTGGCCGAGCTTTCACAGTCGGTCGGTACTCTGCTCACCGAGATGAAAGGTAATGTGACTGCTGAGCTTCTGGCCGTCGTCAATCTCACAGAGACATTCAGATCATCTACGCCAGGAGAAAAAGCTTCTCAACGATAAGTGGGGTTCACTCAGGCGAGGACTTGATGACCTGAGCCGGAAGGTTGCGCGTGTCGACTTCGACCTCGAGCTCGTCAAGTCACAGCGCTCAGTGGACCGGGCACGAACAGAGCAGGTACAGCATGGGATTGCCGTGCTCGAAGCCTGCAATCTCACAACATCGAACGCCGTGCAACGCCTGGAGGGGGACGTAGCACGACTCGATCACCTTGCTGAGCGTCACGCACTCGCCGTTGAACAGCTCGCTGTTGTGCAAGCCGATTGTCACAGCGCCCAGGATCTCAGCGCCGCCGATCCCATGTGCCGCACTCTAGCGGAGGAGTTGCGTGGAACCTCTACAGACCTCGCTTATGTGCGTAAAGTCTCTCATACCGCTTATACGCGTGCTCATTGTTGCAAGCAGCCACAAGAATACATCATGCAGACGATTTGCGACGAGCTCGTAGAATCCGCACCGCTGCTAGCCAATCAACCAGACAAGAGTCACGGGTCCGATGCTTCGGATGCAAATCCAATGTGCGCAGGTGGTGCATTGTCCCCTGCGGCACCCGACGAAGATATTCTGCCTGACGTGGTAGGTGATGCTGCCGTTCGCTGCGCTTCTGAATGTGTACACTTACGCTTTGTGCCCTCTTTGTGCCCTTCGCCCTTCGCGCAGGTCGCTCCGCGTTCTCCCCTTCGCCAAGACAGCTTTCATGACAATGCTCATGTCCATGCCGGCGGCAGTGCTTGGCGATCATCATTGTTCTTGTTCTGGACAAGCCTCGACACAAGAACACCTCCGACCGTGGTGATGATCAGCCTTGTGATGGTTTGCTCTGCCTTTGTAGTCGTTGCATACGTTGTCGCCTCGGCCCAGAGTGGCACCGGGGTCCGCCAGCGTCCTGTATGGGAGTTGTCAAGGGAGACGTGATGGTGCCCTGTATGTTATCATCTCTTGTTCTCTTGTATCGCATGCGTCGTTGTTCAATTTCGTTGTGATTCAGATCTGGAGAAGAATATAAAGAGCAACAAGATCGAGCTGGTGCGCATCACAGTTCCGTACACCCATTTGAGCCCTACGCACCCACTCCTCTCCTCTACCAGGCTAGGTCAGGTTCAGGTCGGTGGCTGCAATGGCCACTCCCAGCAGTAAACTGAAGCGCCCCTGCGTATGCTCGAGGTGCAGCTTGTCAACCTATGTCGACGACTATGGAGTCAAACAAAAGGGTGCCGTGCAATATCCCAAGACTATCAAACAACACAAGCAAAAGGATCACCTTCTCGAGAAGAAACGCGCTATACAGCAGGAGGTCTTCGCTGACGCCGTCCTCCTTGCCACGGTTGGCGACCTCGCACCCGGTGATGCAGTAAGTCGAGTCGATGCAGTGAGTCGAGTCGATGCAGTGAGTCGAGTCAGTCGAGTAGCGATCGTGCTTCTTGCATCCCTGACCCATGTCCTATGTTATTGTCAGGATAACGGTTCACGCCCACTGGACGCCTCCCAAGGAGAGCTTGAGGTACCTGTTTGTGGCATTCCGGCTGCAGTGAGTCGATGCTTGTAACATTCATAACATAACTCGTAACTCACACTCACTCACTCTCACTCAAGGTCGAAGATGGTCAACCACGCAGTAACGAAATCAAGTCTCGTCTCGATCAGCTCTCCTCTCTGCAGTCGACATTCTCCCGCTATGATCGTCAGGTTTCCCTCTCCACGCCCGTCACCTTCGTCTCTGTCCCCATTCACCTCGATGACCCTCCGGCGGAAGTGGCGCGGTCCAGCAATGCTGCGCATAACTTCGTCGACTACCGCGAGTGGCTCAGCACGACCATACCATTCCTCGCACGTCTTCCCGACCTGGACGATCGTCACGTTGACAATCAACTCGCATCTCTTCTCGTGCGTCTCAAGAACCGCTCGAATGTTCTCACCCGCTTTGTGCGAGATTGCTGGGAGGCCGAGAAGGTGCGGGCGGGGCTGTATAATCTTCAGTCGGACAAAGGTGGAGGGCCGATATTCTTCAGCCACGGTACATCATTTTTACTCCTGACTGTTTTTGAATCGTGCACACGGCTGATACCTTTTGCAGTTGTCCCATCGCGTGCGACTCTGCAACCCTTCATTGCTGCAGCACTTGTAATGACCACCCTCCTCCACGCGGTCGCGTCCGTCTCCCGTCCCTACTCAAATTTCATCTTGGTGACCATGCGTGTCCTCCTCCACGGTGCATTTCTGTACTGCAACCGGTCCTCTTCAGGTTCCACTGCCGATTCTCCTGCGCTCTCGCCCCTTCAGCGGAACATCGTGAAGACCATACCTAAAGACGTTCGCACGGCGCTGAAGGCTCTGGGAATTGCATCAGATATCCTACGCTACGCTGCATGCCCGCGGTGCTTCCAAGTGTACCCGCCCAATCAGTCTCGCCCTGATGATCCCTATCCTCACCACTGTACATTCTCTGAGACCGACAAGGGGGTGTGTGGTACCCCTCTTGTCACGGTCAGAGAGGGTGTGCCAGTGAAGAAAGGTGGTCCGCCTCGTACCACCTACCGCGCTATCAAACCCTATCCCTATCGCACTCTCAAATCATGGCTGGCGGCTCTGTTCTCTCGCCCCGACATCGAGCACCTCCTCGAACGCTCGTGGGCGAGGACTGCGGCTTCCGGTGCCCGTTGGACCGATATTTTCCATGCACCTGCCTTGCGCCAATTCTGCGGTCCGGACGGCAGACTTTTCTCTCAAGAGCCTGCCGGATCTTGTCATCTCGTCTTCAGTCTCTTTGTGGACTGGTTCAACCCCTTCGGCAACAAGAAGGCTGGCAAGTCACATTCTGTTGGTGCAATTTATCTCGCTTGTCTCAACCTCCCCCCGCATCTTCGATTCCGACCGGAGAACATCTACCTCGCAGGAGTTATCCCTGGGCCGAAGGAGCCATCTCTCACTCAGCTCAATCATCTCCTCCGCCCTCTCGTAGACGAGCTCTGTGAATACTGGGCGAGTGGCCTGTACCTTGAACGCACCGCATTGCGTTTCGTCGGTCGCCTTCTCCGCATCGCACTCATCCCTCTGGTTTGCGACCTCCCGGCTCTGCGCAAGACCGCCGGCTTTGCAGGTCACGCTGCGAAGTTCTTCTGCTCCTTCTGTCGCCTCATCAAGAAGCTCATTTGCAATATCGTGCGAGCGACTTGGCCGGTGCGAACTGCGGAAGAGCATCGTCGTTTGGCGGCTCAGTGGCGCGACGCTGCGACTGAAGCGGAACGCAAAGATCTCTTCAAGGAGCACGGCGTCCGGTGGTCCGAGCTCCTTCGCCTTCCGTATTGGGATCCCATACGCTTCCCTGTGGTCGATGCTATGCATAATCTCCTCCTCGGCAACCTACGCCATCATTGCATGGACGTATGGGGTATCGATATCAAAGGCAAGACGGGCAAGAAGATTACACCGCATACACCCGAGGAACAAGCCTCCTCGCTGGCCCGCGTTGTGGAGGGGATGATGAAGGAGTCGAAGAATGCGCTGGGGAAGATTCGTTTCGGCTATCTCGCAGCGGTAGCCCAACTGAACGACATCTCCCCTGGGCCCAAGCTCACCAAGCGCGCGTACATCGCCGCTCTTCTGCACTGGGTATGCTGTATCTCATGCGTTCATGGACGTGACTAGTGGCTAATGTCTTTCACGAGCAGGCCAAGTCGCACCCGATCAATGACCTGGTTCTTCCGCCCGTACTGGACGAAGACACAGTCGAGTTTCACCTTGCTGAAGGCGCATACGACATTTCCAAGTTCCGTGTCCTCACTCCGGACGTTCTCGCTGCCATCCGCGAAGATATCGCCACCATGTCCCTGCCTTCCTGGATGGAGCGTCCTCCTCGCAACTTCGGAAGCGCGGCACACGGCAAGCTCAAGGCCGATCAGTGGCGGACGGTTTGTACCGTTAGCCTTTTCGTCACGCTTACCCGCCTCTGGGGCGACGCCCCGTCTGACAGCAAGGAGAAGGTCTTACTTCAAAACTTCGTTCATCTCATAACGGCCACGGAACTCGCAACTCGCCGCTCAATGGACCCTGACCGCGCGCGTGCATATGACGATCACATGCGACAGTATCTCCATGGCCTTCTCGACATCTTCTCCCATCAGCTCACCCCAAATCATCACCTCGCGCTGCACCTCACTTCCTGTCTCCTTCAATTCGGCCCGGTGAACGGTTGGTGGGGCTATCCCTTCGAACGCTATAACGGCATACTTGGCGGCCTGAACGTGAACAACATTGCAGGTGCGTAAACCGTGCTTCACCACGCTGTTGTTTGTGACTGATCTACGTTTGGTATAGAATTCATCCCCCTCACTTTCATGGACGGTTTCTATGCCGGAGTAGAGCTGCGCACATTCATGGCGACATTCGGATGGCCGGATACCGCCGAGTACCGCGATATGCTGGACGCGTATCGTGGTGCCTTCCAGGATACTACCCGTGGGACACGCGTCAGCGACGCGAATTCGCTGGGTCACGAACAGGCCACCGCCGACTCCATTCACGCAGCATATGATGAGAACAGGATGGTCTTCTTGGACCGTAAGCTGTACGAGGCTCTGCTCCGTTGGACACCGCCCGACTTTGCATCTTTCTACGCCAATGCAGAAGACTCTCGTCCCAGGATCGCGCCCTACGTACAACATGTCCCGTCAACCAACCATCTGGGACTCACCTTTGCCACACGTGAACATGGCACGAGGAACTCGTTCATCGTCTTCAAGGACTCCGACACCGCCCTCAACACTGCGGGTCAGATATCGGATATCTTCCTTCACGCTCGTATAGAGGGCAGCACCCGCGTCATTGCTGCCTTTGTAGTGGTTGACGTGTTCGCGGAGTTGACAACCGGGCATGCAGCGAAGGACCCTTATCGCGTCTTCACTGCCTTGGACACTCGCCTTTACTACAACCATTTCCAGGGTACCGTTCTCATCAAGCTCGAGGACGTAGTCGCACACTTTGCGGCGCTGACTTACACTCCCAAGGACATCGGTGTGGAGTGTATAGTGGCTAGATCATTGGACCGGGTAAGTACTGCTCATCTACATGATCAATGGTATCCACTCACGATTGGGATGGCTCAGAGTTGATCAAATTCCGGGCCAAGCGTCGACACGCTCTAGCCTTCTACCCCTTCTCCCTCACTACTCCTCCCTCGCGCACATATCCCCTCTTCAACACCATCCCAGCCACTCCTGACACTCTCCTCGAACGCTGCCTCTGACTCCCTCTCCTCCCTCCTCCCCCTTCTATCCTCCGCTCCCTCCTCGAGGTACTCTCTCGGCTCCCTCGAGGTCCCTCGCTCCGTCCGTCTGCAGTCTGCGTGCCCACTCCCGCCTCTCCTCCACTCCTGCCT
>WJSG01007676.1:0-11401 GCA_016618145.1 Sanghuangporus lonicericola | reverse complement strand
CTGGTGTCCACGCGGAGGGTCGGCGTGCTGGCCATGGTCCCAGAAAGGTGAGGTATCGAGGTATATGTAAGTCTAGTAGAGCATGGCGAGTCGCTGTCAGAGGGGTTTGGGAGGTCGTCGGGAAGCTCTCGTCGTCGTAGACGTCGTCGGTGGGCACGACTTGACGGCCACGCAGGTCGGAGTAAGTACTGATCGCGCAACGCACGTGACCGGATAGCCACAGACGCGTCGAGGAGCGCGTCTGACTCTTGAGTCCGCGAGCTTTTTTTTTTTTTTCTTTTGTGGAGCGTGTAAGTACCTTAAGCTACAATAATCCCCATTAGGGCTTGCCATATAGCTAGCGGGTAACGATTGTTACCCAGGCACGCTAGACGTCTTATCCTAGGAGTAAGAACCTTGGACTTAACGCCGAAAATATCGATAGTAATAATAGCCACATTTGCGAGGAAATGCAATTACGCACTAAGTGTGGGGCTCAGACTAGAACTAAATCATTTGGCCACGGCCGCGCAGGCCGACCGTGCCCATCATCGTCCTCGTCTTATACCCACTAAAACCCCGCCGTTGACCACCCAATTTGGGGGTAGGTTGTCCTTGCCTTCTAGGATGGGCGACCATATTTTCTCAACCTCTACAGGCTTCAGAGACTTCTTGCCACACGCCATCGCCGCCGTACGTCTATCAAGGTCTAGCCGCGTATTGAGGCAGGCATATAGCCGGTTAGTGATCTCGGTTTCTGAGAAGTTCGCGCCTTCGTTTTGGATAACGCGTTCACATCATAGTTTCCAGATAAGATGCAAGGCTTCCGTACAGAGGATAGTCCATAGGGACTCCATCGTGGGTCTTCGTTGTCCGCTGCTTGACTTGATAACGGCACATGCCGCGCCGAAGGTGGTACCCCAGGACGGGGGATTCCAGGCCTGCCCAGTGAGTGACCATATTCTTTTGAGTAGTTTCCAAATGGTTTCTTGCCCTTGAGCCTCGCATTCGAGGACAATATGTGTCATAGTTTCGAGCTCGTCGCAGGAGCCGCATACAGCCCTTGCGCGCAGTTCTTCAGACATATTTGGGCGCAGCCAATGTGAGCCTAGCATGTACCCGTCATGCAGCGCCATCCACATGAATTGAGACGCAGGCCGAGAGACGTGTTTCGAGCGGAGAGAGGACCACACTTTGGCCGGCTTAGCCTTCTCGCCATAGGCGAACTCGATGCCACATATGATCCTGTCCATATTCGCTTCTGCGCGTGGGCGGGGAATAGTCCCATTGTCCTTTTTCGAGCGGATCGCGCGATAGGCGAGTTTCTGAGTGATAGATTGCAGCTTAGCACCGGAAACGCTATAAGCTGGTGGGATATCGAGAGGGAGCGCGTCGCCGAGCAGTTTTTCAGCTCCTAGCGCTGCCAGCCTGTCGGCGGCTTCATTCCCATGATGACCATTGTGCCCCTTTACCCATCTGAGCATCGTATGTGCCTTTCTCATTCTCAGTCTCGCAATCGTGGCCTTCGTCAGAAGGGGGTTCTTGGAGCGAATGTACCCTGTATCTTCATTTCGGGTCTTCCATTTGGTGAGAGAGTCTAGCGTGGTCTGGGAGTCTGTCTCTATGACCATTCTCGAGGAGGGACCAGTTAGCATGGCGGCAACAAGAGCCGCAGCCATCTCGCCAGTCTGGTTTGACTGGTCGATATTGATAGGCAGCCTGATGCTCGTATTCATAGTGCAGTCTGCAGAGTAGTATACTCCTGCACCTGCCTGCGCGTTCCTCGCGCCGTTGTTGAGACATGAGCCGTCCGTAGCCACTACTATCGTCTGCCCTGTCTCAGTGAGAGCCATGGGGATGGATTCGTTGGAGACGGGGTTGGCGTCCGTGAAGATGCGGAAAGCTTGGCCTAGGTCGCCATGTGTAGTGATACGGCGATCGAAGGGGACCAGATCCCTGCTCAGAACCTCGTTTTCCAGACTGCGTAGGGCTTCTACTTCGTAGTCTTCGGGCTGAACAGTAGAGGGGTTCCACTTGTCCGGGAGGGTCTTGATCATCTCACGTGCTCTGGTGCAGCATAGGTGAGGGAATACGCATTGAGACACATCCTTTTGGCTTATGCAGTCTGCGCATTTGCAGATTGCAGACGGTGCGTGAGCAGAACTTTGGCATAGCAGCGTGAGGGTCTCGAAGTCGCCGACTGATCGCACTTTGTGCTTCTCTTGGAGGCACGAGATCGTTTTGGAAGGGACTGATAGGCGGCTTAGCCGTATGCGGTCAGCATAGACGTGATTCCACATCGGCATGCTACGTATGATGTTACGGCTGAAGGCCAGGCCTTCCAAGCGAAGACCGAACTCTTTTGCCACACTGACCATACCCATTAGTTCCGCCGAGAAGCCTCGGGCCCGAGGTTTCCAACGTTGCAGGAAGCAGTTACTTCTGAGAGAGATCTGCTTGGGAAGGACGTCCTTCGGAACGCGTGTGGCGAAGATATCGTCCGCGAGGAAAGCCCATAGGCGGTCTGTTTGCGCTGAAGTCGAGGTACGATTTCAGCCACATGATATCGATAGCCTTACTCCTCGATTCCAGATCCAGGACTCCGAGGCCACCCAGCTCGATCGGGAGGAAAGTATGCGTTAGTCCGACCGGGGAATTATGCCGGTCGTCCCAGAGATAGTCTCTCAGAACTTTGTTGAGCCTTTGTCGGATGATTTCTGGCATCCTTTGGACCGTTGTCAGATATTGGGTGATGCCTCCTATTATCATTTGAACAACATGCTTTTTCCCTTGCAAGGTCGCGTGCCCTTTCTTCCATCGTGATATGACTTGCATTAGCGGCTGACACATTGCCACAATTTTAGAGAGGACAAGAGACCACATCGCCTCCTGGTCTATACCGTTTCCGAGGAAAGCCCCTAGAATACGTACAGCTTCGCCTTCTTGGGCAACGTGGACCCCTTTCGGAAAGTTTTTCCATTCCCCGGTTGAGCGGTAGGTTTCGGCCATTTCTGAGCGATATTCCGGTTCTCCTATCGGGATGATTTCCGTTTTACTGATGTTGAAGCGCGCCTTGGCTGCAGAGCACCACGTATCGAGGAGTTTCTGGAGCGTGCTGAAGTCGTCTAGGTGCGAGAGATATACCGTCGTATCATCAGCGAAGAGGACGGCTTTGAGCACTTCGTCGCACTTGGGTAAGTTGTATCCCTTTATCGTCGATTTACGAATCATTGCTGAGAGGGGCTCTATAGCCAGGTCAAACAGAAGACAAGAGAGCGGATCTCCTTGTCTGACACCTCTGAGGATCCGGTAAGCTTTACTAAAGATCCCGTTTACCATAATTGAGGTTTCGGCGTGGGCGTAGAGTGATTGGATGATTTGTATGAAGGGCTCCGGAATGCGGAATCGACGCAGAACTCGCCAGAGGTAGTCATGCGCGATCTTGTCGTATGCCTTCTCTTGGTCGAGGGCTACGATCGCGCCGTTTTCCTCGTTCATCTCTGCCCAATCTATCATTAGTCGAGCGAGCTGGGTGTGGTCCTGGATTCTCCTACCCGGGACAAAGCCCACCTGCGATCGGTGGATTAGTTGGGGGGCAACTTCTGCGAGCCTAGTTGCCATCATCTTACTCAGAAGCTTGTAGTCAGTGTTTAGGATCGTGATAGGTCTATAGTTGACTATTCTAGTCTTCTCACCCTTCTCTTTGTAGATTGGGGCCATCCAGCCATGTGCGAAAGCTGTCGACGGGCATACTCCGTGAACCCTGATATCCTCAAACGCCGCCTTTAGCAGTCTCATCGGGTTGAAGCATTGCCGTTGCGGAAACCGCGAGTCCTCGACGAATCTCACTCGGAGCAATTTCCATAGTTCATACGGAATACCGTCCAGGCCTGGCGCAGAGCCATTTTTCGTAAGGCGAAGGGCGTTGACGCATTCGTCATGGGTAAACTCCCCGCCTAGGGCCAATGCCTGCTCGTTCGAAACATGCGAGTCGAGTCCTCTTAGTGCTTCGACGATGTCGTCCTCTCGCTCAGCGTCAGAGCGGGGGGTAGCCTGATCTCTTTGGACATTGATATGGTGAGTACGGGCCATGTCAGCCATCCTCGTTGAATCTGATTCATAGATTTTTTCGCCCGCGTTACCAAATTGACCTTCAATCTCAAAAGCACTAATCACGTCCCTAGGGGCGCACTCTCTGTGCACTTTCGACCAATACTTCGTAGGCCGGTCGCCGTAGATGCGGTGCGTGGCTCTCGAGGTCTGTTGTTGCTGCTTGACCCTACGCTGCTTAAGTAGACGCACACATTTGGTAAGAGAGGCCGCCTCTGTTTGCTTTTCGGTTTCACTCATACTGCGGTTGGCAAGGACAGCGCGAAGAGACTTTTCAGCCTCTCGGATTTCAGCCAGCAGACGCGGTACAACCTCGCGTTCTCGAGCACGGGCTACTTTCATGACATCGCGCTTGAAGGCATGAAGGATGGTCTGAGGATTGTCGTGGCCGTTTCGCCGGCTACAAGCCTCCAGCTTGGTGAGTTGATTAACAGCCTCGATCCCTCGAAGTTTGATGCTCTTGTTCAGCTTCTTATCTTTCAGGAGCGTGAGAGGGAAAACGGGTCTTCCTGCGCCTATCATCGGCGCATGGGCCGTGGTTAGTTGGACTGAGACCAGCGAATGGTCCGTCTTGACCTCAGCTTCACATATGTCCCACTCTCGTGCATAACGGAAAACTTCTTGCGTGACGTAGATACGATCCAGGCGCGAGAAGACTGCGTCTCGCCCTGTACCTCGGTGGAAGGTGAAGGCACGCATACTTGGGTGAGTGGTGCGCCATCCGTCTCCTAGCATGAGACCTAAGCACCTCTTCAGGTTGTCGAGCTCTACGATCGAGGCATCTGGGGCTGGGCCTATAGGCAGCCTATCTAGACTGTCTTCGACATTATTGAAATCTCCTGCCATCAGCTGGGGCCTGGGGAAATCTGGCCTATGCTCGTAGAATTGGCGTAGCTCTTTGAAGAAGAGACTGCGTTCTTCCGGACCATTCGACGTCGGGGCGTAGACACAGAGGATAGTACGTGAGTCACCTCCTTGGCAGGGAATGTTCAGCTGAAGTGCTCTACCAGGGATGATTTCCGTGGCTGAAGCACCCGCCGTATTGACAAAGCGAGAATTTAGAACCACCGCGACGCCTTCCCGTAGCGTCGGGGCGTCCGGGTGCTCTGAGTGAAATATTTTGACTTTGTTGGCAAACATCTTGTGGATGGATGCCTTCCTTTCTTGCGTGAGGTGGGTTTCTTGGAGGAGGAGGACTCCTAGACGGTGCGCAGCCATCATTCTGTAGATGCGACCCCACTTATTATCCGCGTGATCGCGGACTAGGTTGCCATAGCCATTCATGTTCAACGTGGCGACCTGCATTGTAGTTTTGCGAGCAATTCTGTCGGCACGGCTCGCCTTGGCCTGAGTGCGAGGAAGAACTGAGGGCAGGGCCCCGGCTTGAGCGTGGCTTTGCCCGGTTAGTGGGGATGAGGATGCCGGGGCTACTGAGTGTTCATGGGTGTCCGTCTCAGAGCTTCCTCGGGGCTCAGTGAGAGGAGAAGGATGCCTTGAGGAGATAGATGAGGACAGAGTTGGAGAGTCAGCCCTCCCGCCGCTGGGGACCGTGAGGTCCAGCTGCCGGAGGGGCGTGCTACCATGGCTGGCAGAGAGATCATCAGCGACGGACACCGCACGCAGGCGTTCGCCGTCTACTTCACTACCAGAGCGAGATAGGCCAGGACCGAGAGTAATATCCGTATGAGTTTGAGTGTGTGTTAATGGAGTAGCAGTTGCTTTGGACAGCACGGGTACAACCATACCCCGTGCTCTTTGATGCGATACCCAGCATCGTGGGTGGTGTGATCATTAAGACTTACGATACTCGGCGGAGAGATCGTAGGGCTGATTATGAACTTTAGCTAGAGCGCGGGCACCGAGTCTAAATAGACCTCCGCTTTGAAATCGGCCTTGCTCAAACTAGAGAAGGAACGATTGGAGCCTGACGTTCCCTCAACGTATGCGCCGCCGCACCACTGTGGAACCACCTTTATCAGCCCTGGCTGGAGCTGAGGTGTGCCGTGACCGTGTAGACCGTAATGAGCATGTATACTTGACGATGGGGACAGAGGAATTACATTGTAGCGACCTAGTAAGGATTCAGAAGGAAACGAAAACCTGGTGACAGGAACTGGCATGTAGTGGTGAAAAGTAACGTCTAAGACGTCGAGCACGAGAGCGATGCATGAGGGGGAGTGGAGAATCAGGACTACTGCCATCTGCCTTCCTTGCGGTAACTTCCGCGTCCTCCACGAGAGTGCCTTGAGTCGTCACGGCAGTTTCGGAGGGACGATCTCTGGTCGCCTTGCTCTCTGTGCCTGGTGCGGCCGCGTTCGCGGTTCTGATCTTCCGCACGTTCCGAGTCGCGTTCCTCCAGGTCTCTGTCGCGGAATGTGTCGTTGCGCCTGGAGCGGGACGCGCGAGAGGCGTCCTGGAAGGATTGCTGCTGGCTCGAGCGCCTTCGTAGCATGGAGAGGTCAGGCTGGGTGGGTGCCGCGGAAGACTGCTGGACGTCGCGTCGCTCGCGGCCGTCGCACGAGTAGGAGTATCCTCCCGCCCCGTCGGGCCCGTTCCAGCCCTGCATGCGGGCGAAAGGACAGAGGTGAGATGGGTGATCCGCGCCCGAGCAGCCGGCGCAGATAGTGATCCGACGTGCCCTCGCGATCGCTGTGTGGTAGGAGCCGAAAGTGAGGTTGCGGAGCTCCTGGATCCAAAGTCGCCAGACTCTGATGCTGAGCGTGGGGGATCGCATGAAGACATTGGCCACGACAGTACCATTATCGAGCGTGTAAACCGATACTCTGAGGGAGGACATGACGCGACGATAAGCCTCGTCAGCCGGGACGTTGCTGAATTCTGGGTTTGCGTTGATCAGCTGTTCTATCCTGTGTCTGACTAGTGGACGTTCAAAGGTGGACCTGACTGCGTTCTGGATGTTAGCGACGCTGTCGTCAAGGAAACCTTCCAGGGCGAGCAGAAGGCGAGGGGTCTCGAGGGAACGGCGACGGGGGAAGAAGGTAATCTGCTTGAGTGACCAGACACGTCGCCGCAACAGACGTCCGACTCCGTCTGTGGTCAGGCCTGTCACAGCCCACTCGTGCGGTCCTCGACCTCGGTGTCCTTGGGCCTGGTCGGGAGCGATGACCAGGAAGCCGGATTCTCCGGTAATACTCGCGATAGCTTGCCTAATGTCCGAAGCTGTTCTGCGATTAGTGCCGTAGCTCCTCGTGAAGCGAGGATTGAAGGTGCTGAGTGTGATACTCGTGTCCTCCGGGTCGGCCCACACTTCCTGGATCCAGTCGTCCGACATTCCCCTCAGGTGGGACTCAGGGTCGTGCTGGTGCACCTCTGGGTCGCCTTCGAATGGAATGGGGGTGGGGCCGTTCTCCTCTGCGTTCGCCAGAGTACCTCTGCGTCTCACGGCGTCTGGGACGTTGTCGTCTTCTCCTACATCGAAAATATCGAGGCCATTGGACCGCGTTGCCGGTGGAGAGAAAGCAGGCGGAGCGCGAGAGCCGTGAGGATCGTCTTGGGGTCTGAGCAGCATAGGGCTACTGGAGTCGTGTGGGATGCTAACGGGAGGGACGCGGCGACGATCCGAGGTGAAGGACATCCTGCTGGCCGGACGAGAGTCGACAACAGCCGTGGACCTATCGTATGAAAGACCCGTTTGACTGCCTTCGCCTTGCTCGAAGTAGTGGCGGTGGTATCGCGAGTCGTCATGGCCTGGGGCGTAGAAGAAGTTCTGCGAGTCGTGAGGGGGAAGAGATTCCACGGCATGACTACTACTCCTGAGCCCGCGTGGACCGACTGTAGTATCGTAGTTTGCTTGCCAGTTGTCGTCGATCTCTCCGTCCTCCAGGAAGTCTTCAACCGTAGGGCTCCGATAGGAGTGCCCGCGACTGACCGGCGAGCTTGGCGCGGAGGACGTGTCGCGTCTTTGCTGCCAGGGCTCCGGAGACGTGTCAGCCTCGTTGATAGGCGAGATGCTCATGGGCGTATCGGGGATGACCGGAGACTCTCTGCGAGAAGAGACGGAGGTTGACCGATCCTCCTGGACTCGGCTAGCGTGTACGTTCGCAGAGGGGACATTGTTATGCGTCGTCCTGACCGTGCTGGCGCGGACTGACCCGTCATGCGCGTCCGCAAGGGCTACCGGCACGGGAGACGGGGAGCAAGGCGGGGTCGAGTCCTGAGCCGGGGGCATAGCTGAAGCGGATGGAGAGGCGGTTACCCTGTGAGGCGTTGGGTAAGAACCCGATTCGTTCATGCGGCTGTAGAAAGACGTCGTAGAACACGACCTCCTCGTGAAATCTGCATACGGAGTATGATTGGCAGAAGCGAAGGAGGAGGGAGGGAGAGATGAGGACGCCTGAGATGCAGGAGGAGGGGACAGGGCAGAGTGCGTGGCTTTAGATGAGAAAACGCTAGCCCAGGGGTTGACGACCGCCATATCCTGAGCTGGTTGCGGTGTACGGTCGACTTCTTTGCCTTTGGCGCGCCTCTTCGCGATCTTCTTCGCGCGTTCTCCTGCCGGCGGAGAGGTGCCCCTACGTTTCTTGCGGAAGCGGCTGGCTACCGGCGGGTGTGAAGTAGTGTCTGCCATGGTCCATGGAACATTTTCTTTGTCGTCTGATCGAGTCGAGTGACTGTACCCGGCTGCTTGATTCGGGGCCGGCCACTGCGACAGCGGGATGTCTGTATTTTCTCTGGCTGCAAGGACGTTTGGCGATTGAAGCGCAGACGGTAGATTCGCTTCTGGAAGGAGTGGGGTATCGAATTGAGCCCAAAACTCGTCGTATGACTCGCCTCCAGTCGTGTCGGAGATAGAGGTGAGCGGGGGTTTGGGAGTAGATTGATCGTCGCCAGGCGCAGCCGGAGAGGCGGTTACGGTCGTTGGGACAGATATAGGAGAGCTGTCCAGCAGAGACGACAGAGAGTCGGACTCGTTGTGGCCCTATGAGAGAAATGACAGGGCGAGGTTATATTACGCTATCGTTACATAACGGCATACTATCATACCGAGAACTGGACACCTTCCCTCGCGAGAGCCGGCGGGGGGAGAGCAAGAGGATCGATAGTGTCCTCGAGCGGCATCATCATGGGGCTGAGACCCGGCTTGCTCGGTGCGTTCTTGATAGCGTAGTGCAGTATATTAGCATCGTGCATAAGAGCATGACTTGTGCTCGTACCATGCCTTGCGCCGTGTTGGCTGCTAGAGCAGGCGGCGGGAGCCTGAAGCTTCCGCTAATGCCTTTGAGTCCCGTAGTCGTAGGACGGAGCACCGGCGTGCGCGGCATGAAGACGGTTCCTCCACCGAACGGAAGGATAGCCTGGGCAGCGTTGGCGTTACCGCCAGGAGCCGGCATCAGCTGGGCGACGGCAGCCGTGGCAATCGTCTGCACTGGCGGGACAACGGGAGTGATGTTCGCCGCCTGAGTGTTCCGCTGCCGAATGGTGGGGATCGAGATGGTGGGGTGGGCAGCAGCGATTTGGGCGTAGCTTCTGGCGGGGCCGTGAAGAGTCGTTGCGGCGCCGTCGGCAGCTGCGTCGGCGTACGTCTGACCCTGGGTGCGAGGCGTGGCCGGGACGTAGATGATGGGGGAAGCGGAACGACGGAGGGAAGGGGAGGACATATCTCCTCCGAGGTCGGGACGGTTACGGTCGGGGTCGAGGCGATCAGACATGGTACTGGGAGGCGATAGCAGGGGCAAAGCGGGAGCAAGAGTGATGCGGGAGTGCTGCAGAGAGCTGTCTGACCCCCAGACGTATCTCGCAGCTTATAACTAATAGCGTCGAGCCTCATACTATGTGCTGTCAGCGCAGGGCGAACAACGGGGATGCAGCTTACCTTGGGCGCCCGTATATATCCTCAGAATGGGATGTACAGCTAGTAAAAAGTAGCTCGCGGCGTAACTGCTGTCGCGCGTATAGAGACTCAAAGTGTTTGTGAGTGTTAGAGAGAGAGGGGACAGCTTCGTAGGATGCGACCCAAAGGAGTGGTCACAGCCGCCGTCAGAAATCTCCTTAGTTTGGCAAGATCCACGTGGGGCGCTTGCAGATGTGCCATACTCGTCGACCACCAAGCTTCACCTCTTGCGCTGTCACGACTGGGGCCTGAGACTGCTTATCATCGGACTTGGGTCTGCTTTACTTCACTGTACTCTCGACTTCTTGACGGTTTGCAACATGCCTTCTGCTTGGCAGAGGGCCCATACTCTCCTTAGTTGGGGCGCGCAAGTCTGCGTCGCTCAAGAGGTTGCGGGATGCGGCGTGCTTTCCCTAGTCCGCTCCGGCCGCGGGATAGCACCAGAAGCCTGTTCGGCTCGGAGCGCTACAACGTGCGTAGAGTTTGCGCACAGAGCTCGGGGAAACGTGCGTGTGTCTGACTAGGAGCCGGGGGTCTACTGCCTCTTTTGACAGCAGTGAGGACCCTGCCAGTAGGACAAAGTATAGCTTCGCTCCTACGTGGGAGGAACGTCCGTCGTCACGCATGTGGCATCCTCCACGTTCTCCGCGTACTCCACGTACCTTTGAGCGGTCGCACGCACCTTTTGCGGTCGAGAAGATGCACTGGGAGACGCGTAGCTAGATGTACACGGGGCACAATAGTGCGTAACATGGGAAAACAATGTACGTGTGCTTGGTCCTGTCGTACATTTCAGCCTGAGGGACGTTTCAGCGCGCAGAGGCCGTTACAAGGTCTGACCATCCAACGAGGTACTTCAGAACTTTCTTTCTGCCTCCCAGGTCGCCAGGACGTTCCCCAACGTCTTCGACCATGGGCTCCCATAAGAAGAAATCTCCCACGAGCTCTCGCCAGGGCAGAGCGCAAGCAGTGGCGCCGCAGCGGGGACCGTCCGGTCTAGATCTAGCCACTGCCGTGGTGTAGAGATCCGCTTCTTGCGCCTCCAGGCGACCTTCCGGTACGTCTGCTAGCTCGAGCTGCACCGTAGCTTCGGGAGCGTAAGGCATCCTGAGCCTTACTGACCTCACTTGATTGACGGCACACTCGTTGACGACCCTTAGGACAACCTTTCTCCCCTTCCAGCCGACTACTCCAGTGACGACGCCGACTACGTGCACGTCGTACGTCTCGTATGCGTCCTGATCTTCTTGCGGCGCAGCGTACCAGGCCGGAGACGTCGCTAGGATTCTAATGCGCATGCCAATCCTTAGCGGACGTTCTGGCGGGATGGAGGCGGAGTAGACGTGCGTGGCAGCGGGAGTGGGCGAGTGTTACGAACAGCCTCCCCGGTACTATTCATTTCCTTTCCCAGTCATCCTATTGTTCGATCACCATGATTCCCATGGTCCCTCTCACGCTATT
>WJSG01007675.1:0-11328 GCA_016618145.1 Sanghuangporus lonicericola | reverse complement strand
CGGCGGGCCCGCGCGATGCAGGTGCGCGCCTTTTGCCTAGCTACCTAGCTACACCTGGTGTGGCGGCAGAAACCAGGAGCCGCGGAGCCCGCGAGATGCCGTTGCGCTCACGCCGCCCGCCAGCGCGCGATTTCCAAATCGGGATAGCATACTGAACGTCCCGGGGCCAGGGAAAGCGGAATGCCGGGCTGGCGCAGTGGAATTTGGTACTCCGCTTGGCGTTGACCTTGTATGTACGACCTGAAGACCCATAGCAGCAGGCGGAGGACCACATGCAGCGTCCTCTGCACCACGCTTTCCTAAACGGGACCACATACTCAACGCCTCGGGGACAGGGAAATTGATGCAGGATGCACATGCCTCGCCGAGCCGGCCTGATGCGCCTGCTTGCCCAATTGGGACGGATCTACTCGACGTTTGCCGGCATGGCGCGGGCGCGCTGTAAAACTGATGGGCAATGCCACTCGAGACGGTTCCGCCTCCGTACTCCGACCCGGCTCTTGACTTGCCAGAATAGCGTCCGCACAGAGGAACCGCTGCAAAACCTTGGTATACATGCTAGAGTGAGTACAGAAGCGGTAGAGAGAAAGAGACCGGACGTAGCCTGGCGGCAGGCTCTGCGGACGGGGCACACACCTCGCTTCCCGCCAGCATTGATGTATCGGACTCTGATATGATGGGCGGCGGCACGCGGTCCACCGGCGTCCTTCTCCGCCTTTGTAATACTGACCTTGTAAAACCAGCACGCAGTCGACGCTCGGGGATTTGTCGGTTCGCGTTGTGGAAATCTCGGTGGGCTGTATAACTTTGTCTAAGGACAGAGATAACGGCCGAACAGGATCGGATCAGCAACAGCACGTGTCAGCAACATTCTTACTATATGCAGCCAGGATACTCAAAACCTTAGTCCTCGTGCGTTCGAGAATTCGTCTCGAGTAGGCCTGAGCACTCCACATTGGCCTATGCGAGGTGCCGGATCGAGGTGGCAACCCATCGGCGTGCTGCACATTTGTAACCTTCATGACCGCAATATCCCCGTGCGGTATACGGTGGCAGCGTCTTGTCAATGCGTTGACTACGGAGGCCGTGTTCGACTCATGTATGCGACGAGCAGAGTAGCGCCGCCACGCTGCGGCAAAGAGAGTGGCTGATTGCCATGTACCGTATTTTCGGGCCAGATTCCAGTCGCAGAGTGAGCCCGCGGGAGGCGCATCGGTGTGTTGTGCTCACTGGCTCGGTTGCATAGT
Source organism: Sanghuangporus lonicericola (assembly GCA_016618145.1). NCBI lineage: Eukaryota > Fungi > Basidiomycota > Agaricomycetes > Hymenochaetales > Hymenochaetaceae > Sanghuangporus > Sanghuangporus lonicericola. The sequence continues at coordinate 10,081 of WJSG01007675.1, read as the reverse complement.
GGAGAGCTTGCGAAGTGCAAGAATTGAAAGTTGAAGCACGCCGAAGTCGTAGGCGCGCTGACGTGGTTGCACTTGCCAAATTCGGTAAGATGTACTCAACACCAGCGTCGGAGAGCACAAGTATCACACCCGGGGGGAGAGAGCAATCTCGCTGAGTATCATTCCGAGTATAGCATCACTACTAGTAACTACAAATTACAAGTCCTCACTACTCGTGCTATCGTCACTATCGGAGTCACCCGAGTCCGAGTCAGCACCAGCATCCATCGCAACCGCGGTAGACACGGATGCGCCCTCTCGGGTGTCTGAAGGCAGATGCTGAGTCCCGTGCGTCTTCTTGTCCACACGCTTCTCTGGAATGTCGTATCGCGCGGACCATTCCGGCATCTTGTCACCGCGGCCGCGGTAGTACGGCACCCAGAGCGAAGCGCATGCAAACGCGAGGCCTTCGAAGACCTGCGCCTGCAACTCGCTGTAGGCTGCCAGCCCCCGCTGCAACGCTGTCGCAACGTCGGTCCGCCTATTCGCCTGCTGGCGCCACCAGGTCGCCTTCCACTCAAAGTATTCAATCACCCGCCGCATCTCCTCCTGCAAGAGCTCGACTTCTTCTGCCCATCTCTCCGCGCGCGCCTTACTGCGTGCCCACTCAACCTTGACGTTCTCGAGGAACTCACCGGGATCCAGCTGACCCTCAACCCCTTGCGGCATGGCTTGATCAGGTCCCCGGGGGACCCGCCAGATCCACGACAACTCCCAGCGACCTTCGCTCGACACGTCATCGTCATCTCTCCCGGGGCCCCTCAAGTCCGACTCCAGGAGCACTTTGAAACGCGTCCTCCAGTCGCCGTTCTCATCGAGATGCTCAAGAGCCGCGCGTGCAGCTCGATATCGCTCGGCGGCCCGCTTGACCTTGTCCTGGAACTTCGTGTAGAGGGAGCGTACTTTAAGATTGCTCCGCTGGCCCGTGCCGGTGACGTTGAGTCTCTTGAACTCGACTATACCCGTGAGGATCCGCCGGAGTCTCCGGATATCCTCGAGTGCATCGTCGGCTTGGGCAAGTCGAAGACGGCGCTCCTTGTCTGCGAGCCCGGGCGCGAGAGAGGACCGAAGAAGGGGAGGGAGGGTGGATGGCAGCCAGAGACGGACATCCTCGGCTCGAGGCGGGGGGAGTGCGGGATCAGCGAGCGGCGTGGATAGCGGCGTAGACAGCGGGGTCGTCGTAGGAGCCGGGTTTGGCGACTCGTGAGACTGCGTGACAGAGGACGGAATCGGGCCTGAAGGAGCTCCGGAGGTACCCGAGGCTCCTGTGGCTTGTGCGGCTGTTCGGGCGGCGGACAACGCGGCTTCGAGCGGTGCGGCGTTGCCATGGGCGCGGAATTGTGCCACGATGGGCATGTGAATGTCCTGTAAAGCTTGCCAGGACTCGATGCGACGCGCGAGAGCATTCCGTCTCTCCTGGAGACTTGCCTGGGTATTGTCGGATGAGGAGCTCGTACGGTCGCGCGCACGAAGAATTCGTCTAAGCCACAGCAATGAGTCGAAAACTCTGATGTGATCAGAACAGTGACGTACTGGTGTTCCTCCAGCTCAAGGGCAAGCTGGATGAAGACCCCCGGGGAGACGTCGTGAAGCGGTAGTGTGCCGGCCGCGATCTCCTTGGCCTCCTCCTCGGCAATTGCTAGCCGCGTTGATCCCACAGTGGCAGCTGGTCCGCATGGTCAGGCAAATCTAGGATACGATAGGCTGATGAAGATACGCACTCGTTCGGGGCTCCTCATATGGATCAGGGACACTGTCGGGGTTCTCGTTCCATGAACGAATCTCGTCTTCCCACTTTGCGATACTCTCAGACGGAAAGGTAGATGTCAGCTCCTCATGCGCGAGCTTCTGCTTTGCGGCCATAGTGTGTGCCTCGCGGAGCAACCGGAGCAGATATGCGCCTAATAGTGATCCATCACTATCAGCACAAGACTGGCATAAGATCAAGGCATGCTTACCGAGACCAAGGATCTTCCGCCAATTCCATGCACCCCAGTGATCGTCCATATGCTCGCGCCGCATGCCCGGAGCCATCTCGCGCGCGCTGAGGGACACGGGGTTCATGTGTGACCAGTGCGCTTCGATACCCTCGCCATAAGTGCGGCCGACCCATCTCAAGAAGTTGAATGAGAAACGCGAATGGTTCGCACCGTGAACTCGAATGTGTTTCTTCGGAATGGCGTAGCGGATGTCCATCTCGGAGATGTCCGTGCGAATGTGTTCGGGAAGATCTTCTCGCGCTCGTTTCGGCAGCTTCTTTGACCATTGACATGCGATATCGTACGATATCAGGAGCAGGAGGCGAAGGGCGAGGATCGTGGAAAACACGAGGTAGTCCATGATAGAAAACCTGGGAGGCGGGCACTGTGAGCGTCGGTGATGACCCGAGACAACGGAGCGAGGTACTTCTCTCCATTGGGCAGATCGCCGACGCCATTCCTGCGAACCATGGCGTGCCGAGCGCACAGTACTGCGCCTACTCCAGAAGCAATGTAGCCATCGCGTCGCATGTTTGCATTTTGAATGGCCTTGTGTTCTGCGGAGCAAGCGTTTTTCTGAACGGAGAGGTGAGTATATGCTGGACTCTGCACGTGCCAAGCTTGCGTGCGTAACACGTACATCGGTCTGGTTTCCCAAGCTGTCAACATGGGCTTTGAACTTCTTGATTTCATTGTAATACGACCATCCCGGCCCTAGCTCATAGTCTTCGAGCCCGCGATCTTTCAGCTTGGCGCGGAAGTTTGCATCGACCATCAGGAATAGAGTATACAGCCACCTAGCGCGTCGACCGGTCAGCCCCGAGATAGTCGGATATTCGGTGATGTCACCTACTTCACATGCGCTGGGGCAGACTCCCAGCCCTCCGGTAGGTTCTTCCCCGGGTGCGGACAGGCCGGACATTCGACTGCAAGATCGCCTTCTTTGGTGCCCTCCGCTCCTGTGGGATCATGACCTCGGGCGCCGCGTTTGAGGGCCGTCAAGTGCCGCCATAGTCGCACGGCGTGCGCGACTTGCTTGTACCGGTTCTGAAGCAAGATGCGTGAGGATGACATGCACGACACGGTCTAGGGACACTTACAAGAGAGGGACCTGTCCCGGAATTATTCGTGATACGCTCGAGCGACTTCCAGTAGTCGTAAAGGCTCGTCTTGCTCTGGAAGTTCAACTCATGGAAGGACTCGAGCATCCGAAAGGTGAACGCGGTTGCGGGCTTGTTTATGGTCGCCGGGAACCAACCTTGTCGCATACATTGGGTCCACTGGTACATGAACTGTTCGCTCTCATCCAGACATTCGCAGAACCGGACCTGAACCTCGTGGATCCCGGTCACATCACCTATGACGAGCCGGCGAGTGGTCGGGCTCGGGTTCGGGCATGTGCCGCAATCGTGTCCGAGTTGGAAGATGAAGCCGAGGGCGCGCAGAGAGGTCTTCTGCCAGTGCTTCTTTTCCCATATCTACGTAAATATGAGAAGATGCACCGGACGGTCGAGTCCGGCCCAAAGATAGTACTCACCTCCAGCCGGTGGAGAGGAAGGTTGGCGTGGACTTCCTTCATGCAGTCCGCGCAACGCACCCGGCGAGTTGCACAGTCCGTGCACCGTAGCACGCCCGGCTTCACATTGCACGACTCGCACATCGCTGCTCCGGTCTCCACGGAGTACTCGCCTCCATAGAAACGGAGAAGCTCATCCAGGAAGTCGTCACGCAGCGGTAACCACTCTCGCACCCGCTCCTACAAACGGGGCACAATTCAGTACGAGTCTCTGGCTGGGAGATTAACATTGGTACGTACAGCAGCTCGGAGCTCTGGTCGAGGTCCTCGAGGCTTGCGTTTCGAGTGCTTCACGTTGACTTCGGACGGCTGATCGTGCTGGTATTCATCTACGATCTCCGCCGTAAGGTTCGCGGTTTGCTGGTCTTCTCCGGCCACTTGAGCAGCAGGACCCCGCCCTACCGACACTTTGGCATCTCCCCGACGCATACCTAACCGGCCGTCGTTGAGCTCGTAGATTTGAAACGATCGAGCATCCTTCAAGACTTCCTGAGGCCCCGCAGACGGCCCCGGAGCATTGGGGATCTCGCGCATCTTGAAATTCATCCGCGCCTTCTTGACTGGGCCGGGCTTGCTGCCGGATGCAGCCCGCTTGTTCTTCGGAGGCATAGTGACGCTCAGTGAGCAGTCGCGAGGGAGCGAGTGAGTTGCTGAGTTGATGAAGGTCGAGTTCGAGTTCGAGAATGTCACAGCGCTCGGATGCAGCATAGGAGCGCTTGCGACCTGTGTGCGTCTTACACGCACCGTCTTAACTTCAACTCTTATGCCATCAGCCCACTCCCATCCACGCAAAACGTGTTCGAACGTGCTTGGAGTAGCTTGTCGAGCTGCACAGACTATGCATACAAATTATTCCGGCGATAACGGGCCTGGCAGGATGTTGGACGACCAAACTTGAAGTTGCAGGACGCAAGCGTTCTGTACATGCCTCCGACACGGTGAAATGGCTCTCGGTCATCTCGCGACCCGTTCGAGCGTACATGTACTACATAGTTGCATTATACAAATTGTCCATACAATTTACCATAGTCAGCGTGGCGTCGAGAAATGTTTGTACGCTCCTGGAGCCTGAGTGTATGTTTGACCTGACTTACAGCTCAACCCAGGATGCGCAGTGCGCAACCTATCATCTTCGCTCAGCGACGCTTCGGGGGTCTTTCTCTACCCTTCTTGCAAGGGCTATTAATTCCTCGAGCGACACAAGAACTTCGCCTGGCTGTGGACGTAGCATATCGTACATTGAGATGTTGCGCCGAATCCACCTTGCACCCGCACAGTCCACCGATGCACAGTCGGCGGTCGCGGTAACGAATCATCCCCCGGCTCCCTTGACTTCCCCGTCGTCCACGGCTCTGGCTCTCAGCTCGACTTCGCGACCTTGTCGTGGCTGCTTCAATGGAAGACAGGAAGACGTTTCCGCCGGCGGCCAAGTGCGCCTCGGGGTGAACACACGGAGTCCGCACGTGAGTGAACCTTACTCCTCGAACGCGCTCTGCACCGGACTCGAGGATCTCTGGACTCGGTGCTTCTCTCATGGTCCGTCGAACCTCTCTCACACTTCGCGTGGTCCTACATGCTTGCAGTTCCAAGGACGCACATACACACTCCTTCGCAGACACACGATACAACAACACTACGACGATCTAAGCGAAAATCACCTCCACACCGTCAGTCTCCTTGACGTTCAAGTAGTGCGCCTCGGCCAGGGCGCGACTCTTGAAGAGCTTGTGCTGGTTGCCCGGCACGCCCGTGACGTAGTTGGACATGTCGGTCCACTCGCGCCAGATGCCGACACGCCGTCCGGCCGTCACAACGTACCAGCGGTTATGCCCCGGGTCCGCAGGAGCGATGTACTCGTCTGAAAGGCGCAGTGAGTAGGGACCTTGAAGTAGAGGTTATCGAACTTACACACGTCGTCCGTGGCAGCTCCGGCGATGTTCGCGATTGGGGCAGGAGCACCAGCTCCGGCGACGTCAGGGAACGGGGAGGGAGCACCGGCTCCGGCGACGTCCGGGATCGGGGAGGGAGTACGAGAGTCGGGAGCACTCTCGAGGCTGGGAGAGGGAGGAGGCGGGGCCTCGGTGGCGTGAGCAGGCGTACCAGGGACAGGCGCAGCCGGAGTGGTGGTGGCCGCAGTAGCGGGTGCAAACCCAGCAGCTGCCCCGACGGCCGCCGCGGTCGAAGCGAGCACAGCAGGGGCGGCGACGGGCGGGGGAGTCGCGGTGTAGACGGGGGGAGCTCCACCGAGGCGGACACCACCCGCGCCAAGCGCAGGCAGGCCAACACGGGGGCTGCGAATGCGCTGGACCACACGGTCACCCCCTACGACGGGTCCAGCCTCGTTGAAGGTCGGCAGGACGTTGATCGTCACGGGGGCGCCGTGGGTGTTCGCGTGGAGGGTGATGTGGAAGTCCCGGCCAAGCGTGAGACGCGTGGTCGCGCTGGGTGAAGCCGGGGCTTGGGCTTGAACGCCGCCTGCAACACGACTGCGCTCGCCGGTACCATCACCTAAAGCCAGCCGAGAAAGGTCGGGCAGATCAGGATATTCTGTAGCCCCGCGGTCGGCGCTACAACCTGTTTTACAATGAGTGAGCGGGACAGCGGTTGGTTAAGGAACCAGCAGACATACCGGTGTTCTCTCGTCCACCTTGCGCGGCAGAGCCCGGGTGCTGGGGATCAGCGGAGGTCTGAGCGGCGTGCATACCTGGGGGAGAGATGGGGGAGCGAAGACAAGAGGCGAAAAGGTCGCAAGCAGGCGGAGGACGACACGAGTGGGTCTAAATACTTACGCTGGAGTCGGCTGGAAGGCGGTCCATCAGAAAAATGATCGACCACTACAGAACAGCCGGTATCGCTCACCCCAAAAGTGGATGTACAAATAGAACCCCTGCCGTGCAGGAGGCTTTCACAAATCCCCGCCCCCCAGCCCCGTTGTCGTACCGTCTCCTTGTCACATCCCCGCCACCGCCGCCATGCCTCGTCCTACCTGGGCCGATGAGATGCAGACCGCCTTCATGAAGGACAGGCAGAGGGACTTCATCGATGCCCAAGCCAACGGGACCACTCGTGCCTTCTTCAACGCCGTCACGGAGACCTTCAATCAGCATTGGGCTGTCGACGAGCCCACGGCCGAGGAGATCGCCGAGAACGACGGTGATATCGAGGCTGCCAGAAGGGCCAAGGCGGCCCAACGACGCGGGGTGAGTGCTTCTATCTCGTGCACGGGGGCGACGTGAGCTTACACACGTGTTACAGCAAATAGAATGGTGGTTTCGGAACCGGGCGCGCGCAAACGCAACCGGCAAGGCGAATGCCAGCAGCGCCGTCCTTCCGTTGACTCGCAAGAAGCCCCAGCCCCTCATCGCATACCAGGCCTACATGCATCTCTTCAGCGAGCGGGTGATGCCCGAGCTCCGCGAGAGGTACAAGGCGTACGTCGCCACGCTCCCGGAGGGGGAGGAGGCGCGTGACTGGTGGGGCTTCGCATGCGGTGAAGCCGCGCGGATGCTGCACGCCGAGGCTGACTCCGTCAAGGCCGAGGTCGACTCGTATCGCCAGCAGCTCATGGTCATCCAGGACCTCTTCGGCATCGACTTCGAGGTCATCCTCAAGGACCACACCCCCAGCGCGACCGAGAAGGTCCGCGCATTGCAGAAGTACGTTACTCACTTTATTAAAAATCGTCTGAGCGTATACTGATTGCTCTTCGCTTGAAGGGCAATCAACCTTCTTGCGCGTACAGCCTACGAGGCTCTCAAGGCCATCGAGGAGAAGACGGGTTTCAAGGGTACCATCTTGCTCGGTGGCCCTAGTCCGGAGGCCGGACGGCTCGTAACGCTCGCGTAAGTCGCGTCGCCTGCTAGGAGACCGTTCGTCAGGCTAACCGCAACATAGCATACACAACGGACGTACCTCGGAGCTCAACAACATCTTCTCGGAGGCTACCGAGTCCTGGGGCAAGATCCAGAGCGAGTGGGAGACATTCATTGCGAGGTCTTTCCGTAAGTCTGGTTCATGTTTGTGGACTTGTTACTCCTTGCTGATTCGACTCATTAGCTCCTGACTTGGCGGAGAAGCTGCACAAGATCTTCAAAGGCGAGCATGTTGCGGACACACCGGGCGCGTCTACATCGTCGGCGCCTACCTCGGACTCCGCCACGTCGACGGCGTCGGCGTCTACTCCCGCTCCCTCTCCCTCCACATCGACAAACTCGTCCGCTGCCACGTCCGCCTTGACTGCGACGACCTCTACGACTGCTGCCGATGCCCCGCCCGTCTCATCTTCTGCGACGCCGCCAACCTCGGCCCCTCGTAAACCGGGTTATGCCGTCCCTTCCCTCGACTATGACCGGCAGTTGAGGGCGAACAAGGAGCGCAACGCACGGTTCATGGCGCGTATCGAGGCCGGCGAGACGCTCGAAGATATCACCGCGAACCCTGACAAAGAGGTCACGAAGGTCGTCAAGGTTCCTGGGTGGATCGCTGAGGCTCAAGCATACCTCGAGAGCGTCAGCAGGGAAGGGTGGTGGAGGGCGCTGGTGGCGGCGTGGCTGAATGTTGAGAAGGGCCTCGAGTACCCCGAAGGCCAGGTGAGTCTCACTAGCCCTTGTCGTCGTTCGTGTGGCTGAGGCGTCGCAGTCGCAGTCGAACTGGCTTCCGTCCAAGCTGCGCCCGGAAGAGGTGAAGTTCTGGACTTCGCGCGGACGCAACTACGAGAAGCCCCCGAAGATCAAGTCCCTCCCCGCTTTTGTCAGTGCGTTCCGCCAGTGGTGGGCTCGTCTGCAGCCCGCTGCTCGGCGCGAGAATGGTGCCGTCTGGCCTCTGCTTCGCAGCGCGCCGGCCACTGAGGCGGCGTGGAGCAGCCTCCGTCGTGGCGGATGCAACGGTATCTTTATGGTACTGATGTGTCTTTCGTGGTGGTTCGCTGGCCTGAAGGAGGGCGAGGACACTTCCGAGCTTCGGGCGGTGGTTGAGGATGTGACTTGGGTGTGCACTACGATGGTGCCGCCCATCACTGACGACACCGTCGACGCCGCGTCCACCCCTACGCGTGCCCCGACTCCGGCTGCTGCTGAGAAGACCACTTCGCTCGACACTACCGTCGTTGATGAGCAGACCACTGCGCTCACCGCCTCGCTCACCCCAGGCCCCGCGGTCCTGGCATCTGCGCAGTCCCCTGATGTCCACCTCCCGCTTGCTGGCCCCTCGCAGGCGGTCACTACTTCTGCCGCCGTCCCCGCCACATCCACACCTGTCATCAACAACGGCGGCGACGTCGTCACCGCCGCGCCCGAGTCTGTGGAGGACGTCAACATGGATGTCGACGCGGTCAACGTCGGCAGCAAGCGCTGCTCGCCAGAGCCTCAGGACTCTCCGGAGACCAAGAAGGCGAAGGTTGTCGCCTGAGATGTGTCGTGCTCTCATGTCCTCTCTTATATCCCCTGCTCCTCTGCCCGTTTGTCTACATAGATACCGTAGACCGCGCATGTACTTCTCGTTTTGTATGGCAATGAAAACACGTGTCCCGCTATCTTTGGTGCCTGAAAGCAGGCGGTGCGTGGGTGATCTTAGCATTTCGCGTTCGATGCTTCGCTGGCGGTGAGTATGCTTACCATTTTCGTCGATGCAGCCAGCTACGTACTTAGTGAACTGCTAAGTCCCCCATTTGCGTCTGACGACTACGACGACATTCCGCACCCATGCCAACAGCCATGCACTATCACATACATCACACTTCAATCTGCCATGGCTAGCTTATGCCCTGGCAGCGTTACTCACACCTGGAAGCTCCTCAAGTAGGCGCTCCTCGAGGCCGTACATAGTATCTAAGTCTCTGACTCCGACAAATCCCCGAGCCTCGACTGTGCGCCGGTTCTACAACGTTACACAATATGGCGGTGCGTGCCGACGGCCGACCTAGGCCCACATACGACATCAATATCACAACAGCGCAGAACGGCGCCCGTAGTGGACCCTCCCATGCAACAGAGCCCAATGCGGCAATGCCGGCGGGACGCGACCGCCTGCAGAGCCTGTCGCCAGTGTACGCCATCTCTTTCTCTCTACCACTTCTGTACTCACTCTAGCATGCATACGAATTGCGGAGCCGGTCCTGCGTGCAGATGCGGTGCCGGGGAGTGGAGAGCTGAACCCGAGTACGGAAGCGGAACCGTCTCGAGCGGCCTCGCCCATCAGTTTTACAGCGCGCCCGTGCCAGGGTTTGACGCGCCCGCGCCTGATTATGCCCGGCGTTGAGTACATCCATCCCCATTTGGTAACCAGGAGCACGGCCGGGCCAGCCCGGCATTCCGCTGTTCCTGGCCCCGGGACGTTCAGTATGCTATCCCGATTTGGAAATCGCGCGCTGGCGGGCGGCGTGAGCGCAACGGTATCTCGCGGGCTCCGCGGCTCCTGGTTTCTGCCGCCACACCAGGTGTAGCTAGGTAGCTAGGCAAAAGGCGCGCACCTGCATCGCGCGGGCCCGCCG
>WJSG01007674.1:0-11219 GCA_016618145.1 Sanghuangporus lonicericola | reverse complement strand
GACGATTCGCCGATAAAACTGGAGGGGAGACCTAATCGGCGCGAAATAGGACGATCGAGGGGCGATTTCGGGGGCTAGACCAGAGGAGGGCGCATCAACGGTTGGGCCCGCTTGAATAGCACTGAAGTACGTTAGCCTGGCTGAGGACACATATGACAAGGGCACAACTCACGCTTGGTACTCCTCCGGAGTCGGCTCCCGCTCGGGGTCGTCGTTGTAGGAAGCAGCGATGAGCGACTGCTTCTCCTCGGCGACACGTGTGGCTACCTGCGTCTTGACGTCTTCGGAAGCTGACAGGAACGCCGCATCGACGTGCCCGCGCAAGATGGCCATCGTCTCGCCACGCGTAAGCTTGCGCCCACGGTCGTTCGCAGCGTCCTCGAGCTGCTGCTGCACGACGGTCTTCTGCTCGTCGTCGTAGAAGAGACGGCAGTAAACCTCCCGCGGCTGAGGAGCCCGCTTGCGGCCGCCCTTCCGAAGTGCGGCAGCGGCAGCGTACGGGGAATGACGCGCCTGACGCGCTGGGTTGCGATGGTTGTGGAACCAGTTGGCGAGTTGCTGGTAGTGGTCGTTAGCAGGCTTCTCGATGTATCATGATAGATCACAAGTGCTCACCTTGCGCCTGGCCTTGATCGCCTCTGCCAGGATAGATTCTTCCTCGGCGGTCAGGTGCTCGCGGTCGCCGAAGAGCTTTGTGCGCTCAGAGAACTTGACAAACCAGTCGTGGCTGACCGAGTTGAACCAAGGGCCGTAACGTCCGCGTTTGGACGCGTCCGCGCTCTCGAGGTTGCGCGATGTCATCCAGTCCCACTCCTCTCCTGAAGCCCAGCTCGGCGGTGCCATCTGTGGCGAGGTTAGTCAAAGAACACGACGCGTAAACACGCGTCGAACACACCTTGTTTTACGCGACGAGAATAAGGGGAAGGAGTGAAGGGGTTTTTGCAGAGACGCGCGCATGTGCATGCCTTTTATGGTGTGCCCGAAAGCGGATTTGTTGCTGCTTGTTCACACCGTGAACGTTCCCAGCCGTGGTGCGAATCCCTTTGGGTGGTCTGGGGCCGTGAGGCCATGCGGTGACGGCTATAAGTGACAGACAGCGAAGGTCGTCAGGTCCCTACCCCGCTTCTCTCCTACTCCCGTCATGACCGACAGCACTCCCAAGCCCGGGCACTCGGTGTCCACCGTGTCCCCGAGCTTGACTGTGTCAGAGTGGATCGTCAAGCTCCTCGAGCTCGCTAGAGTCTGGGACAGTAAGTGTGCGTCGACGACGTATCGGACCATCTGCTCACATTTTGACCCAGCCTTCCACCCGGGTGTGCCTATGCGCGAGGCATGCGAGGACTGCATGCACTGGATGCTCACCGGTGAGTATCCTGTCTACGTGAGGCGAGAGATTGACGAACTTACCATGCACTTAGGGCGTACGCACATCCACTTGGAGGTCGCGGAAGACTCCGACGGCGCCGAGCGCTCGCTGTGGGAAAACGTGTCGCCACGGTCCACGTTCCTTGCCGACCATCTCCCTCCCGTCCTCCCTGTCCCCGACGCCTCCTCCTCCTCCACTTCCTCCACTCCCATCTCTCGCGCTGGGGCTGGTCAAGCCCCGGAGGCGGGCACATCGTCGACCGGATGCCCTCGTCACGGCACTGCCTCCCATGGGGTGAACACCGGGCACTCGCTCGACAGGGTTGCTACGCGCCATGCACCTCTCCAAGCTGAGGCCGGGCCGTCCACCACAGGATCAATCGCCGACTCCCTTGACGATTTGAGCATTGACGACTCGAACATGACCCTCGACGACGACGACGACGACGACGACGACGACGACGACGATTTGTATGCTATGCCTGAGCAAAACAACGACCCGGGGCCGCCCAATGTTGAAGCTCCCGCCGACGTCGCTGCCCAGCACCCTCTTCCCGCAGTCGCCGTCCAGCAGCCCATCGTCGCCCAGCAGCCCATCGTCGCCCAGCAGCCCGTCGCCGTCCAGCAGCCCGTCGTCGTCCAGCAGCCCGTCGTCGTCCAGCAGCCCGTCGTCGCTCAGCAGCCCGCCGCCGTCCAGCAGCCCGTCGCTGTTCAGCAGCCCGTCGTCGCCCAGCAGCCCGTCGTCGCCCAGCAGCCCGTCGCCGTCCAGCAGCCCGTCGCCGTCCAGCAGCCCGTCGCCGCTCAACAGCCTCTTCCTGCTGTCGTCCCCGTCGCCATCCAGCAGCCTGTCGCGGCTCAGCAGCCTCTTCCTGCTGTCGTCCCCGTCGCCGTCCAGCAGCCTGTCGCTGTCCAGCAGGCTCCTCCCGCTGTGGCTCCTCAGCCGGCCGCTGTCATTGCGCAGCCCATGTACACGCCGTTCTTTGCTCCCATGAGTCCCGCGTCGTCGTGGTATGTTGTTACATGCGGCAAGACGGTCGGCGTCTTCGACGATAGCGCCATGATGGTCCATTCGGTCTCCCGCGTCAGTGGCGGCGCTGGGCGTGGCGGCTTCTCCAGTCGCGAGGCTGCCATCTCGGCCTTCCGTAACGCCGAGGTCGCTGGCGCCGTCAAGCAGGTGGGTATCTGATGGGTCAGACTTGTGCGCATAGTAGACGCCGCTTTTGGGGCCTTCTTGGTGATTCGTTTTCTGCATCTGTACTCCTCTTATCTAAGTGTGTCTGATTCCTCCGTTCCGGTGGCTTACTCGTTGCGTGTCGCGTTCCTCGAGCTCCTTTCTTGTCACCCTGCTCTTCATACATCGCATATCGGCCCCTCCTTGTGCTCTCCATTCTCGATGCTCTCTGCTGCTCATAACACACATATCCCCACACATGGCTCCGTTCTCGTCCCCCTCGATATAACCCTATACATTGCTGGCACTCGATTTCCCCCACTCACCCATACATAGCAAACCCTCACAGTGTTTCGTGTCTTCAACGTTGAGATGTCGGTCTGGCGTCGCTCGCGTTCTCGGCTGGCGTACGTGTTTGAGTCCGAAGTTGTCGTAGCACATTATATTCCCCACGCTCCTTACCCCACACGTTCCCTAATACACCGTGTTGGCCAGTGTTGGCCTATATATAACCCAGTCTGCGCAACGCCCGTCGATCACCTCGCACCCACTCGCGCTGTTTGACGCCGGCGATGGGTCGTCAGACCTTGTATTACACAGCCGAGGAGAGACGCCTGGCCAAACTCGAACAGGCTCGATGTTACCGCGCGTCTTCGAAGTACGTCCCGCTGAACAATTACTAGTATGTGTCTTAGACTGACCATCTGACACGTCCAGGGGGAAAGCTACGAAGGCGACTGCCAACCATCGCCAGTACGAGCGGAAGAGACAGGCCGTAACCGCGTGCCTCTCGGTCGGGATTCGTGTCCCACACATATCACTCTCAATCCCTGCCGTACTCCTCGAACGCGGAGCCCGGGTCTTGCGACCCTCCTGGTCTGTCTATCTATCCCCCACCCAGCCGTCGACGCCGCCTCTGATGGGTCTATGGAGGCCGCCATACCGCTATGTGCCCGTGCCCGCCCGCGACCTCTCTGCCCTGCCAGTCGGTGACAACTTGTGGAACTCCCTGGCTGCATGCCTCGGAACGTATCAAAACACCGAGATCACCGAAGCTGCGCATACACGCTACGATCGATGGGTCGCGGAGACCGACGAGAGTATTGCTGCGGAGGTCAGAGACGAGCTCGGGGCCAGGGTGATGTCATGGAGGATGCTATGGCTCTCTGAGGAGCGTGCACGGAGCCCTGACCGGTGCAAGCAGGTCGCTTTGGACTGGGGGGCGAAGGTTGTGTGCCTGCTGCTTGCGGAGTGGCAATGTCGCATGCAGGAAGGAGTGCAAGGGTATCGAGCAGCACGCACCCTCGGCCGTATGCCTTGGCAGGCAATGGGGAAGGCGTCGAGGCGTTTGTTCGACGCAGAAATGTAATCGCGCGCATGCATGTCGTACGATGCCATGTACTCATATCGTTATACACCGCCCCATGAACGGGTGAACACCATCGTGGTTCCCGCATATCATGTTGCCATGTGCACACACCCGAGTGTACGCTCTCAGCCTGAGTATACTACCATACGAGGCACGCATGTCCTCTGTACATCTTGCGCTAGCGTGCCGGAATGGCATGCTAGCGGATGTCTGGACCTCACTCATAATCCGGCCGGAAACGGAGGAGTTCAATAGCATCTTGTATGCATCTACGACACTGGTGTGTATGCCCACTCGCACAATGTCACGGACATGAGGCAGAAGCAATGAATCGATGCTCGCAGTCCTCCTGATAGCGTCAAGAACATCTTGATGCTGCCAGGAGGAGAGCTGAGGCTGGTATGTGTGTTATATTCTCGTAAAACATCGTCAGGCGCACCGTTATGCACTTGCTACTTGGCTGGGGCAGGCCCCAAAAAGAGCGAGCGCGTGTATCCCATTCAGGCATGTACCCCTACACTGACTTCTTTTCTGTAGATGTCCGGGAGTTGCAACCTCCCACGTCGCCGCCACCGTCACGTCCCCCGTGTGCACGCACGATCGTGGGTCGACTTCGACATCTTGGGCAAGCCAGAGCTTACTCTTGTCAGCCTGGAGCAGTTGTGGTATCTTGCCCGCCGACATGGGCTCATAACTTATATCCCGTGCCCCCGGTTCTTGGGGCCCCAAGCCACGCACTTGCTCCCACTCCCCGCACCCCGTACGCGGCGCGCACTGCATCCTCTGCTCATCTCCATGGCGGCCCTTCCCCCCGCTGTTCCCACCGAACGCGACGACACGAGCATCTCCCTCGAGGCCCGCCAGGTTCGCAAACGTAAGTCCTCCACGGAGCATTCAATGATGTGTTCACGGGCTCATTTTTCCAGGCAAGAGCCTTCGCGAGATCTTCGGCACCCAGACTACTCCTCGTCGTCCATCGGTCCTTGAAGCTCTTTTGACGCCTCGCGCAGTCTCCACGATATCTCGCTGCGCCTGTCCTTCATCGTCATCAACCGTCCGCCGATCGTCTTTCATTGCCGACACTCACGAGCATTCTTCTGACTCTTCCGCCTCGGATTCGGATACCACGAGGACCCCCTCGTCCTCTCAGGCAACCGCTGTTTCTCCTGCGCCAGCATCGCCCTCAACGCCGGCGGCCCTGAGGCGCAAGCGCGCTGGTAAGTAGCTTGGTGGCTCAGACGTGTTACCCGTGTCAATACTTACTCACCCGCGCTTAGTGGACAACGACGATGTGTATACTATCCCTCAGAAAGGTTTGTCGTTCTCGCATAATCATTCAATACAGGGCTGATGATCTCCGTACAGGTTCTCGCAACACGTCGCGCGCGAAGCGTCGTCGAACCATAGCAGTACCGCCTACCGCTCCTCCAGGCATCCCGGTGCATGAGCGTCGCCGCAAGAGCGATGTACATTGCGACTACGGGATCGTCATCTCGGACAGCGAGTGCCCGGTGGTGATCCCTCCCGAACTGGCGGCTATCGTGGCCGGGGTGGAATCGCGTAAGGGAAAGGGTAAGGTCAGGGACGCGGAGGAGGCATTCATCTCCGACTCTGACCAGGAGCGTCCGGCTGCTCAGTAGATGTTCAATGAACTGTTGCCGTATCGTCAGTAGTACGTGCTTTCTTGTAGCAGTACGTGCTTTCTTGTAGCAGTACGCGCTTTCTTGTAGCAGTACGTACTTTCTTGTAGCAGTACGTGCCTTGTGTGGCGTACGTCGGAATCAGAGGTTTGTTTGCGCTTCGGAGAATATCCGGATCTTGGCAGCAGCCGCTGGACGAGCGCAACATGTCCAAATATTGCCAGCTCATGGCGTCTGTTCAGGTCTCCAAGTGCCCACTTCCATGCAGTCATGCACGACATGCTCTGCGCGGTGTTGTCGCCGTCTCGTGTTCTTACCACTTGGGGTGAGTCCGTTCCTTGAACGGACCACCTGTGCCACCAGCTGATGCGTAGTCTAGAGCCTCGAACTTCCGCTCACCGTCTCTCCTCAATTTATCGCGAGAAGCAGACCCTAGGCCTGTGCCATCCCCAATCGTGACACAGTCGGCCTTTTCAGGTCGCTACGGGGGCTCATGTTGAGGGCAATGCGCAGATCACACCAGGTAAGGGCATATTTCCCGTACTTCCCTTCCCCGCCGCCCTCATTCTGACCATGATTCACCGTAGCTTATCTCCGTGGCCCGTCGGGGCTCTCAAGGATTGCAGATTGGGGCATACGCACCATATTCCTGTCGGACGGAACCCCCAGACGCTGCCCTAGAACAACTGGGACCCAGATTCCAGCAGCTGCTGACCATACACAGATAGTCCAGCCCCGCCGCCTTGGGATGCGTCACTCATGCTGTGTCGTGTTCGCCCCTGGAGGCGTGAACGTGTGCCATAATACGCGCCTCGGCACCCGGGGCTGTCTACGCGTGCCGCGTCTCTGAAGTACAGGGTCATTTGTGAGTAGTAGCCACCCGCCATTGTCGTAAAGCTTGCCCGCAATGCCTCCCCGCTGGTTCCGCTCTATCCGTCGCTTCCTCACCATGAAACGTCCTCGCCGTCGCAAGCCTGTGTACTATGCGGACTCCGACGAAGAGGGCGACGACGATGCCTCCTCGATGACGTACGAGAAATTCACCCACATCGACTGGTCTCACCGCGACGACCGCACCAGCATCCACACCACGTACCATGAGGTCCCCACATCCCCAAAGAAACGCCCGCGAGCCGCTTCGCTCCCTTCCTCATCCATCCTGCCATCCCTAGTCTCCCTCGACTCTTCCAGCTCCCTGTACGACGGCAATGCCGATGTCATCGAAGAACTCGACTACCTCTACCAGCAGTTCGAGCTGTGCGAGCAACAGAGTGAGGACGCGGCTACACGCAACCGCACCGCAGGGGTGAGTACTTCCGCCCTCCACCTCGGAGCTGAACTCATCACGATCGCTCAGGATCGGCCCCTCCTCCAATGGATTGGTGAAGCTGATTCGTACCTCGCCGAGCTGCTTCGGCTTGAGGGGCGAGGCAAGTACTCGCAGGGATTATGTCCTTGTGGATTCGCCGCAGGTACATATCGATGTGACGATTGCCGCGACGTTCGACTCCACTGCAAGAATTGCCTCGTCGCCGCTCATGCCGCACACCCTGTGCACCGCATCCAGGTATGTGCTTGTGGCCTCAGTAGATGTCGTGTAGGTGCTCACGATGCTGGACAGCGATGGCATACAGGGCACTTCGCGCGCGTGTCCCTGAAGTCTCTCGGTCTTCGCGTCCAGCTAGGCCATGAACCTGGCGAGACGTGTCTCAACCCTGTGCCCTGCTGGGGCGAGGACTTCGTACTCCTCGACCTCGTGGGTATCCACGAGCTCAATGTCGACTACTGCGGGTGCGAGAGCGCCCTACCCCTCCACCTCCAAGTCCTCCGCGCTCGCTGGTTCCCCGCTACTTCTCTTAACCCGAAGACGGCGGCGACATTCGGTCTGTTGGAGATGTTCCACACACTCTCTGGACAGTCGAAGGTGTCCGCTTTCGAATACTACGCCACGCTCGCTCGTCGCACTGACAACACCGGTGCATCGCCGCCCAGGGTGAGCTCTTATGTCCGGTCTGTGTGCCTCGCGGGAACTTACGCCATGACATCAGGATCGCTATCACGCGTTCTTGATCATGATCCGTGAATGGCGCCACCTCAAGATGATGAAGCGCGCCGGTCGGGGCAACGACAGCGGAGGCATCAACGCGACGCAACTTGGGGAATGTGCTGTCCACTGTCCGGCGTGCCCGCAACCGGGGAAGAACATTCCGCACCTGCCGTTGCCCGAGGAAGACCCGTCATCCGACGCGGGATCCTCCCGAGCGGACACTCCGATAGAGCCCTCCTGCGACTCTGACCGTGCCCCCTCATCTCCGGAGCATCCTACGGCGCCCGCATGCGAGCCTCCCAGGTATGTCTCTGTGCCCTGCGACGTCCTCCATATGCTGACCGCAAGCGAACAGCTGGTTGCGTCGATTGTTCCTCGCACTCGACGCAAACTTCCGTCTCAAACGGAAGAAGGTCTCCTCTGACGAAGCCGACCCCGGTTTGAACCACGGCTACGCCTACATCGTCTCTGAGCAGGTGTACAAATCTCATCTCGCCACGTATGACCAAGAGCTCGTCCCGACCTCGTCGGATCACTGCAACAACCACGATGCCGTGAAGCTCGCTACACTCAAGAACTCAGCTGGACTAGCGGCCACCGGAGTCGTCAGTGTGGACTGCGCACGCCATGGCATGAAGCGGCCCTGCTCTACCGGCGACCTCCAGAAGGGCGAGCGGTACGCTCATTCTACTCATCGTCCCGGCGCATCTGCTCACGCGTGTCACAGCCACGTCAACGTCGACTTCGTCTTCAACTCTTCCTTGCAGCAGAACGCGCCCGAGGACGTCATGGCCTCCTACGACGTCGCTTGCATCTACGACAAGAACATCGACTTCCGCTTCGACAAATACGGCTGGGACGTGTCCGACCACAACATCGAGTGGGCGATCCCGAAGTTCCATATCAACGCCCATCGGGAGCACTGCCGTGCTAACTACAACCTCCACTTCATCCCCTTCGCGTGCCGCTACGACGGCGAGAGCATTGAGCGTCTGTGGGCCGAGTTCAACGCCGCCGCCACGAGCACGAAGGAGATGGGCCCGGGCTCCCGTCGTGATACGTTGGACGACATCTTCGCTCACCATAACTGGGGCAAGGTGATCATGCTGCGTATGTATCCCGACTCCGTGTTCGTGCTACGGCTGAGTAAGCTGACCGGCTTTCACAGCTGGCTATCTGCTGAATAAGATCAAGAAGGGTGTCCCGGAGCGCAACGCCCAAGCGTGCGCATTCCGGGACTACACGGAGTCTCTACCCCCGGACGTGGTGGCGGAATGGCGTACCTCTGTTGAGTCCTGGGAAGCCGATCGCTCCCAGCCTAACCCGTTCTTCATCAAGCGGCCGGGTGCGTAGTCTGAGTTCGACGTACGCGACTTATGATCCTGACCTCCCATGTTTGCAGCCATCACTCAAGCTGCTATCAAGCGTCAGCTCACGGAGGAGGACGCGGAGGCCCTTAAGGCTGGCACCGCGGTGGTACTCCATGACAAGTTCTCGGCAGGCGGCATGATTATCGCTGGCGTCGAGCTCGAGGAAGTGCAGTAAGTGTGCGACATGTCATCGATCTTTACTGCCCTCCTGACCACTTTCGCAGACGCCGCTTGAAGTCTGAAGTGCAGGCGCTGTCCATGCACGCCACGGATATACAGCGCGCGAAGCTGCAGGAGAGGCAAAACGTTCTGCGCCGGCGCATCGATGCCTGGACGGAGATCCAACAGCTCTACATGCCGGGCATCACCACCTACCGTGTTCGCCTGATGTCCCTGGTGGAGGATTGCTACCTCCCTCATAACATCCCACTCCTACTCCCTTCGGCAGCCGTCTCCTACCTCCCATGTAATCCCGCACTCCTCATCCAAGAGTGGCGGCTCCGCTGCGCGCAAGCATTTGACTCCCTCGGCGACCTCCGAGGACACATCGAGATGCGGACACACCTGTACAAGTTCAAAAATCGCTTCGCTCGCGGCCAGCGCGCCAACACCCGGGCCCAGACCATCATCAAGCAAGTTGACTCGAAGATCGACGCTGATGCGCAGCGCTACCGCGCTGCGTACGCTGCGGTGCAGTCACTTCGCCCTCGACTTGGTTCGTCAGAGTGGCAGGAACACCTGCGGCCCTTGCAGCAAGCCGACATCCGCCATGTCACCGAGGGAGAAGAGGGCGAGTCCGAAGGACGACGGTCGATCTCCTGGATCTGGCGAGCAACCGCGGCCCCATCCGCCCCCGAGTCCGGTGACGTGCTTGGTGGTGTGGATCGGAGCCTCCAGGAATGTACGTTGAACTTCACGCTTACCTGCAATGCGAATCCGAGACTGACCTTGCACATCGGTCATAGCTCTGCGGGTGGAGTGGTGCAAAGCTCGTGCCCGGGCTCATCGTTGGACTGAAGAAGTTCAACTCCTCCAGGAGGAGATGCGTCGCACCGTCGCTTATCATGAATGGGCAAGCGAATGGTGGACCGGACGCGTTGATCAGGTACATCTCGATCGTCCGGAGTACCTCGAGGGAGCGAACGCGTATGCGCGGCGTCAAGCCGCCCTGCGACAGGCATTGCGGGACTTCTGTGTCAAGACCTGGCGCGATGTCCGGGTTTGGGTCTGTTTGGGCGAGCCGACCGTCGATGGCTCTGTATCCGAGGTTCTCTCTTCTTCTGACTATGCTGTAGCATCCGACGAATGAGTGCTCTGTCCTTCACGCTTCTCCCATTTGTTGCGGTATCTCTTCTGTCCTGCTGTGTTCCGCATACTGCCTGTCTTGTAACACCCTTGAAAGTTTGGTGCCGTCGCGCTCCGCATACCGCTTGTCTTGTAACGTATATTGTCATGTATCTATCTATCTAGTGGGGTCCATGACGAGAAAATGTGAGAGTTCAATGATCACATGACCGCGCCACCTCAAGCGCCATGGACTTCAGCACTTAAGGTCGCTGTAGCCAGCCCTCTCGACCTCGGACACGCTCCCATCTCCCCTGCAGCCGCCCTATCCTGGGACGCTCCGCCGCAACTTTTTTTTACATCCTACACCTGCGCTGTCAGTCTCCTTCGCCGACCTTGCACTCGAC
Source organism: Sanghuangporus lonicericola (assembly GCA_016618145.1). NCBI lineage: Eukaryota > Fungi > Basidiomycota > Agaricomycetes > Hymenochaetales > Hymenochaetaceae > Sanghuangporus > Sanghuangporus lonicericola. Next base: position 566 of record WJSG01007674.1, on the reverse strand, counting down.
GTGATGCCGTACTTGAAGACGACGCACTGCGCTCCGATCACGACGCGCTCCGATCACGACGCGCTTCGATCACGACGCGCTCCGGTCACGACGCGTCTCAATCACTGTGCACACCAGCTATGGCTACCAATAGGATGGGTGCGTTGCGGAAGGGCATGCATGAGTTGCAAGCAGGAACCTGGAAGGTAAGTACGTCAAATGCGCTTGTGGATAGATTCATATACCTGGGTCATTTCGAAGACGGCACTATCTCAACCCTCGGTGGACTTCACACCCTCTTCGCACCCACTTGCTCACACTCGCTTGCTATGAGTATCCGCGGTCTACTCTTTCGCGGAATGCACTCGCTGCAACATCGCTTCTCGCCCATTAATGCATTACGCTTGGCTCCACTCGAGCCCGCGCCCACTTGTTGCTTACTCGACGCGAGCCAGCCTGTGCTCGTCGTGCTGCCCGACTTATAACATGCTGTAAGGTGGCTAGTATAGACGCCCCTTAGAGGTCACGTGTGACTATACAGCAGCTCGGAATAGTCCGTGCTGCTCGTACTTCGGAGTTCACGGTGT
>WJSG01007673.1:0-10877 GCA_016618145.1 Sanghuangporus lonicericola | reverse complement strand
TGCTGCTCGACCACGGGCTGTACGTGCGCGTGTCGCCGCGGTTCCAGCAGCAGTACGCGCGGCTGTGGAAGGGGCTGCTGAGCGCGGACTTTGGCGTGGTGAAGAGTGTCACGGAGGAGTGGGGGATCGGGACCCCGGATCTGTTTGCGAGCGCGACGCTGATGCGGCCGGTGCGATTCAAGGAGGTCGAGATGCGAAGGTGGGCGAGACGGACAGAGCCGCGTGTAGAGTACGTTGCGGAGCAATATATTTCATGCGCGCGCGACTACTCGGGGTGCAGAGAGCGCTCCGGACTCTGCGGGCGGCGGTGAGTAGCCTCGTGTTCGCGGTTAGCCCGGCGTCGCGTCCGGGGCTGATGCACGCACGGACCCACTCTGGGCAGGCGAGTGTGTCCCTCCACGGTAGGATTCTTGACCTTACGCCATATTCTGGGACACAGGGCGGGGGGGTGCGTCTCGAGTTGATATAACAGCATGTGCTGCACTTGCTGTTCTGCGGCGACTGGGAGGGTCGAGGCGCGGAGTTGGCCGGCAGGAAGCAGCTGGGAACTGGCGGCTTTATTGGTGCGTACCGAGTGCAGGTACGTACAGGAGAGTGTCTACGTCGATTCAGAGCAGCGCGGGGACATGGGGGCGTTTAATTCGCGGAGCGGGAGGGCAGCGGGAGGGGAGGGCAAGGGCGCTAGTGCGTACAGAACGAGGACGGGCGGGCTGCAGCGGAGAACATGCCCTGAGGCGAGAATCCATGTGGCTGGTGCGGCGTGCGTTCGAGCTTCATATGCTCGGTTTGACAGCCGAAACGGGCGCGTTGTCGCTGCGTGCGAGGTACTTTCTTGCCACGAGTAACCCCCGGACGCCTGTCGCCAAATTTGGACAGTGCAGGTACGAATTGACGGCACTGCACAGCCGCAGGACTTCTCTTCGACCGCCATGATCGTGCCCGAGCGCACAAGCTGCGAAAGATCGTATTTCAAGCTATCTACGACATGAGGTTCTACTACAGACCAAGTACAGTACTCCGCCGCCAGAGGCTCGTGCTCGCGGTCTCGAGCCTTCGGGAGCCTCACTCGTCGGTCCGCCCGCCGTCAGTCGGCTACGCCTACAGGAGCCCGAGCAGCACGCACACGAGGACAGCCAAGAGATTCGGAGGGCAGAGAAGCCGGAAGAAATGAGCTTAAGGTATCTACTCAGCTGCAGCGCACGCTGTGCGGCCGCACGGCAAGTTCCTTGTCCCGCCGTGGCATGCAATAATATGAAGAACTCACCGTCTGCGTGTTTGTTATCGTCTCCAGGCTCCGATATGTCGATTGTATCGTCGAGGGGACGAACTCGATGGAGACGGGAGGTCGCTGGGAACCTCACGGTCGTGTGCCTTGATTCGAGCTTGCCCGGTGCGTCATACGGTCTTGTGCAGCGTTTCGATTGTACTCACCTACTACCGCGGTCTTGGCGACAGCAGCGACCGCCGTGCGTCGCGCCTTCGGCGGGTCTTGCTGCGGCTCTCAACGGGCGGTTTGCTGGCCGGAGAAGAGCTTGCGGCGCGGACTGTGTCGCAACCTGGGAGAGCAGGAGTGGAGGGTATGGTGGTGGGAGGAGAGAAGTGCCAGCAGAACGCCCCGGTGACGTGAGACTCGGAAGAGATCCAGGAATGTTCAAGCAACATGGGTAAGCCGATCCTAACCCGGAAGGCGTCAGGCGTGGGCAGGAGCATTGCTTACCAGTCTATCATAGGAATTACGGAGCCGCCACTCTTCAAGACGCGAATAATGGGTGCGTCTCGGCCTCCGCGGCGCGATCCGTGGTCGAAAGTCATGCCCAGGTGAGTAATGCATATCTGATCCTCACGTCCGTCGCCTGCATCATTCTCACCACACCGTCCTCAGGACCCTGTGGACCGGATCACCACACACACGGGGACACTTCCAGCATACCAAGCTACGATTCAGGCTGGGCTCCGCCCTGCGGTATGTTCATGCGGCTCGTCTGCAATGCAACCGCGAGGACGGCAGATTCAGAGGAGAGTCAGGACCGTTCAAGCGGCACCAGTAAGCTGTTGGTAACCCGGGAGGTGTCACGACTGACTTTCCAGTGCATTGTAGCAATCATGCAGCCGCCTTCGCCGGCAGGACGCGAGTAATAGGCGCGTCTCGGCCCCCACGGGGTATTCGGCCTTCGGACGTTATTTTCAGGCGCGTCTGCATCGTTCTTATGATATCATCTTACTTATGCTGTAGATCAGATCTCGGACAGAGACTGGGACAACCCCGGTCTCCCGACTTCCAGTGTGCGAAGCCGTGTTGCAGGCTCGCTCGCATACAGATGCTACCGCGATTCAGCGGTGTATACACCGGCGTGCGGCTCGTGTAACGGATGTATGCAGCGTCGATGCGCTGGGAGACCCTCAAGCTACTCGCCTCCATGCTGGCCTGCATACCCGGGCATACCAGTGTACTGTACGCAATTGTCGCGCTCTCGCCGGTCCTCCCTCGGCTCAGCTCTTATTCACAGGCCGGTCACGCCGAATATGTTCCAAGTCCGTGTGTAGTGTGTTTATCTATCGCCCCGCCTCGTTCTGAGTCGTTCTGATACAGTACTTACTGCAGTTTCAGTCTGCAGGGTTCACACGTGAATGAAGAGCCACAGCTTGGAGCCCCATGCACAGCAAGTCATCGCCGCCGACGCGTCTGAAGTTGCGCAACTCAGCCGGTGTCACGGAAGTACGCAGGTGACTGTCAGTGCGCTGGGAGACTTTCCTGTATTGTGAGCAATTCCCGCGCTCTCCCTGGTCCTTCCTCGGCTCAACTCATTCTCTCAGGCCAGTCACGGCGAAGATGCCCGAGTATGTATGCATCTCTATCCCTCAGTCCTGTGCTCGTGCTAATTGTGAGTTGCGACGATATCGTAGTGACTGCCCAATGCAGTTACAGCCCGTTCAGAAGAGCTGCGAACCTCATGGGAACGCAGCAAGTTGTTTCTGGTACCAGGATCGATGCTAGAGGCCGCATATGAGACACCGGTCTTGGTCCACAAGCGAACATGTCTAGGGCCGATGAAAAGCCCGGATCCGGCGTTCTGCGCTCGAACGTCACTCATTACAGGCGGCCATCGACTACTGAAGGTACGTCTGAATTCAGAGGATCCTCGGGCACGGCCGGCCGCCGTGCGCGGTGCAGTGTTGCCACCTTTCGGGACAACGCAGTTGAGGTATGTTCCTGTACCAGTCTGATCAAACTTTGAGCTGATCTATGCTCATGCGGCCTCCAGGTAATCTGCATGCTCAAACCTCGCGGCAAGTTCGGATAGGTCCTGCGCAGCAGCTGGGATGCTTCGCATCCCGTCTCACCGCGCTGCGCGGCATACATAGTTCGCACTGCAGCAGGGCGTACATGCAACTGACATGACAGAATTGTTCAAGCAGCCGGACGTCTAATGGAAGACATGTCCGCCGCTGCTCGCAACAGCATCCGATTCACGCCTCACACAAGCAATGATCGCGTCTGCCCTCCCGGGTCCAGCAGTCTCTCAGCCGGCCGCATGTGTATCGGCGGAAGGAATCATGGTCGCGGCACTCTATTCAAGTGTACTAGGTATTACGAGCAGGCTGAGAAACACCCCTTGCGACAGACAGAACCAATCTCCGAGTTTCCAAGCAACTTTGCTCAGGACGCCGCCGTCCGTCGCCCTGAACGGTCCTCCGTATACCACAAACACTGCCCGTCGATGGTCGACTCTACAGACGCACGTGGAAGTTGCAAACCCATATCTCCGTTTGCTGATTGCCGACCAGCAAGCATGGAACATGACAGCATGCCGCCGTAAAGTTGCACAGGTCTCTGCAGTGCTCGTATCGCGCTCACAATGTATCCTACACCTGTAGCCTTGCTAGTATGTCCGGAGACAACTTCAGAAATATATTTTGTGTAAGCCACCGTCGTTCTGCGTGTGCAGGATCCCAGTACAACGCCAGGAGTACCGCATGTATCGAACATTGTTGCATGTTGCATGGCGGCTTCCATTGTGCTCCTCGGCTCCTCTTATGGCGGCTGTCTGTCTCACCTGTCGCTTGCTAGCATTTATCGCAGAGAGAGCCACTGCGCAGGGCCACAACACAACTGGGCTATCAAGCTAGCAGCCCAAGGCACCTTTGAGCTACAAGTTCAAGGCTCAACGAGACCAGTGGACCAGTGTCTGGCCGCTAGATCCACTGCTCACCAGCTTCAAGAGCCTGTAAAATGCGGTCAAGGTACAAAATTCGCACAGGTTGGTAGACAGGATGAATGGAATTGATGATTTGAGCTACAGTACTCGTGCAGTTCGATGCCGTAAAGCGAGGATTCCCTCAATCAACTCAAGCTCAGCACGCGCCCTTCGAACCTTCGACACAGATGAACTTGTACTGCAAGATACTTATATTCAAGCAAAGCTGAGACCTACATGGTACATCTGCATTCGAACTCAAGTGACCAACTCGTACAGTACGCCCGGGGAAGCACGACACAAAGAACGGCAGCCAGTCAATACAGGTGGACAAGCTCGGAACAACGCTCAAGATGAGACGCATCCGAGTCCGCCGTGACCGCGCCCGAAGGCTAAACCGGATGCCAAGTTCCCCGTCTCAGGATCGCGGTCGGATGACGTCGAGTAAGCACCGAAGCATGCATGCATGTACCATACCTCCTCACTCACTCAGCCTCCCGAGCTGACATCCGGCAAGTCGCCGCTCAGGGTTCCCGGACCAGGATCGTCCGCGGGCACTCACCAGAGTCACCACACGGAGCTTGTACCTTCGTCCACCGTCGTCCCTTCTCCGCAGGCTACTCCGTGCGTCCAGCTACCAGCCAGGCTCTATGCGACTCGCCTCGAGTCTCTATGCCACGGCTGCCGCCGCCGGAAGCTTGAAGCTTGAAGCCTGAACGCGAACCCCGTGGATGTCAGACAAGCTGGTCGAGGCCGCCACCGGCAACGACAAGATTCCCGACGGCTGTGTCCGAGCGCGGATTTGACTCCCGGGCGACGTCGCGGGCAGCGGCAGCGGGGTCAAGTTCCCAGCCTGAGAAAGGACCCAGTGAGTACGTACATAGTGTAACTTCTCACAGGTACAGAGTCCCGAGCTGACAGCCGACGAGTCCAGGGATCTGGATCGCCCGCGGGCACTCACCGTGCTGGTCAAACCTCAACACGAATCCGGCACTCACCATTCACCCTTCTCCGTCCTTCGCAGCTCGCTTTGCGCACCCAGTCCCTGCACCGAATGACGGCCGAGCTCCGAGTCTTGAGTCTTGAGGCTTGACCGTGCCCGAGTCCGATCGAGATGCGAGCCTCGAGCCCCTGCGTGCGCCGAAGGCTGCCGCCAAAGTTCACACTCGAAGCGTGTTGATCTGCACGTCCCGAGCCTCCCGGAGCTTGGAACAAGCCCGTCGAGGCAGCCGAACGGCGACGTAATACTTGCTGAACATTCCAGACGGCCGTGTCCGAGCGCGGACCCGACTCCCGGGCGACGTTGCAGGCAGGGTGGTCTATAAGGAGGGTTGTAAGCGCGGAAGACGGACGGGCACTCGCCTTTGCCCCGACCCCATCCGTCCCCGCAAGCACCGCGAGTTGTGTCTGCCAGAGGTGAGTGTCCCCTCTCGCCGTCCCCGCCGCCGCGTCGCTGACGGATCCCGGGGACTCTGCATGGCACAGTCTGCCATCTGGACTGACAGCGTGACTGAAGAGCTTGAGGGCGTCGGGCGCGTCGACGTCAGCGTGTCAGGTGAGTAAAACGCGTTCCACCGACTCGTCGGGCTGAAGCACGGACATCTCTCGTCTAGAACACCGCTGGTGCTGGACGGCCCAGACTCCCGGTCGACGCCCGTTGGGGCTTGAGTGCTCGAAGACGTCGAGTCGCTGGTCAATCGGTGCGGGTACCGCAGCCCGGTCTTCCTTACGACTCGAAATACTCACCTACCTGTCTCCCGCACAGCACCAGTGACCCCGCCATGAGGCCCTGGAGGTGAGTCGACGTCTTCCGGCTTCGGAGCCGTGAGCACACGATGAGTACTCACTCTGTTCGTCTCCTTACCTCCAGATCGCTCGCAGCGTTCGCGTTCGCGTGCCGCGAGACACGTAGGCGTAGATAGTACTGTCAGCAATCGGGCGTGCGTCGGCGGTGGACCGCGGAGCGAGCCGTCGTGTCCGTTGTTGCGGCGTTCTGAGTATGCGCCCTTCGGGTTCCAGGTCCGAGAGGTTACTGTAAAAGTAGTAGGGCGTGTGAGTAACAGCGGCGTGCGCGATTACGGGGCGAACTGACCGTGATTGGGCGGGCACGCGAGCGGGAGAGGCAGGCGGGACCGAGACGCAGAGCGGGGTCGATCTGCAGGTCGCGAAGTACGAGCTGGGTCCGGTACGGCCCGCCTTGGCCGCGGATTCGTGTGGCCGGCCGGCTGGGATGAGAGCTGGCGGGCTTGGACAGCGAGCGAGAGTGGGCAGTGCTCTCGGTGTATCGGAGGGCGGCGTGCGGATGCGCGCGTGCGTGAGACACCGGAAACGGCGTGGTTGCGCGAAGTTGTGGCCTGGAAACAAAATCGTCAGCGACAGACTGATCTGTGAATCGCGTGCGCGCGTTCAGTTCCGCCAGTGTGGGTGGTAAGAGGCAGGACGGCGACGGTTTGGCAGGTGGAGGGAATCCTTGACGAAATACTTACCTGTGGTGTATGTAGTAGTACTTCGCCCACGACGGCGGTAATGAATTTGTGTTCGAGCAGACTTGCAGCTCCATCTTCGCGGGTATTGAGTTCTTTACTGGGTGGTTGGTCGTCAGGGGAAGACCAGATAGATACGATGTATAGAATAACCTACCTGGAACGTCGAAGTTCCCAGTCACCATTCGAGGGAGTCGCTGACAGGCCAGCACATGCGGGAGACGATGCCGACCTACCTGTTTGTTGCGCCTTCGAGCTTCTGGACGTCACTGTTGATGTCCTGCCCGCGGCGAGTTGCTGTCTGCTCGGCATGAGGACACGGCCCAAGCCGAGACTTGCCAGGGTCTGTGTACCTGCCCGCCCGTTCTCCGTACTCCGTACTCCGTTATCGGTGTGACGGACGAGGACGGGCTGTTGGTACTGCTGCTTGCAGTCTGGCAATCGCGTGGTCAGGCAGCCCTCGGGGAGGAGACGAGTGAGCGATCTCTGCGCACCTGTGACGCGTTCCGGGCTCCGAGTCCCGGTCCTCGGGGGTCGCCGACTGTGATCGTGGCAGGGCCTGCGCGGGAGGCGAGGGCGGCGGCCATGCATGATGCAAGCTCGCAGGCTCGGCACGATGCGCTGTCCGTCGACCGCCGGCTTCGAGCGTCCGGATGGGCGTCGGGACAGTGCTCGCAGCATGTTGGCTCTACAGATAAGTGTCAGAACTCAGCCGCGCTCCCGAGGCCCCGCGTTGTTTGCTTACCTCCTGCCAGCTGCCGTGTGCCGTTCCCTCTCCCCTCCCTCTCTGCTCTCCTCGCCGCCGACACTTGCACCGCGGTTCGAAGCTGTACGCGTGTTCGACCTTGCGCCAGGTTCGTACGAAGTCACAGGGTTCTTGAGGAGCCGCTGACGGGGAACCTGCAGTCCGGTGCCAGTGCGCGTACGCCGACGACTCGCCCTGTGGAGGTAAGCAGCTGCACCAGCTGAGTCTCTGAGCCGTCACTCACCCATTTCGCCGCGGCGCACCTTCAGACCGCGACTCCTGCGCCGGTCGTTGCGTTCTTGGCTGCCAGATGTGCACCCGCGCGTCTCGAGCTTGGTCCAGGTACGCATTCGCAGCGGTCCCGAGCTCATCTGATGATGAGCTTGCAGGCGGACAGCCAGGGATTAGGCAGCTCCGCGAGTCGAGTCGCGCTCATTCGCCCACCGCCGCAGTGCGTCGTCGGCTCGCAGGCGAGATGCGGATTACGCTGGAGGTACGTCGTCCGAGGTCTTGTCGATTCGGGTTCCCTGGTCTTCTGACTGGTTGCTCCTGTGTAGATGCCGGCATGACGCACGGAGGGTTCGGGCGTGCGTGGGTCTTGGTGCGGAGGGTGATTGCGATGAGGCCCGAGGTAGACGCAGCGTAGCGTAGTACAAGTAGCTTGAAGAGGGACGGGGATGTCGTCGCGGTGCGGGTACTGGGTGGCGTGAGACGAGCTCTCCCGGCTGGCAGGGCGGACGTGAATGAGAGGGGACGGACGCGGGGACGAACGAGCACCGTACGAGTGCATCTACCGCCACCGCTGACGGCTCACGAGCTACGTCCTGAGTACGCGCCTCGCGTGCTCCCGGTGGCCGAGACAGCAAGGGTTGTTGGCGTTGTCAAAGCAGGTGTGCAGCGCGCGACAGTGTCTCCCGGCCGCTTCGAGCACTCACCGGGTTTCGCAGAGTACGAGTACCGTTGTCGGACGGGTGGGGCCGCGGATATGACTGGTGAGTCGCCGTCTTCAGCTGTGGCGCAGCTTCGAGATACTTACTAGTTACTTCGTCCGGGATCGCGTACCTGCAGCTCAAACCGAGAGAGACGTTGGGCGCACGTCCCCGGCGGGATGTAAGTATGCGCGTGTACGGTGGAGGCGCGGTCTGTGGTGCGGATAGTGGTTCGCTGTAGTCGGCAGGAGCGGGAGCTTGCCCGCATACGAGCGCACGGCCAGGGGGCTTGCTGCCGCGTTCGGTACGGCGACGTCCCGTGAGATCTTCATTGAACGGCCTGAACGGGATGGCGTATCTGCTGAGCTGGCTGTGGGAGAATGGTACATACCGCAAGCGTGCCTCTGAGTTGCTGATGACGGACGGACTGGGAGTGGGGCAAGAGAGCGTGAAGCCCTAACCCGAGTGCGCGTGCCGGGGGAGCGCGTCATGTCGCGTCGGGGTGGCTTTCTCTGCGCCGCCATGTCCTCGCCGCCCTCGCCTTAGACTGCTGCTCTCGTTCTCCCTGGGGCTCTCCTCGCTCTCGCTCTCGTTGCCCGCCATGTTGCCCAGACACTGCCAGCCACGCGCCCGCCCCGCTCCCAGGTCTGCGCACCCCGGCTGGGGCCCCACGATACCCCGTACGGTCTCTATCTCTGCTCGCACCCTTGCATCCAGCACCGCCGCACCTCCCCCCCGCCCACCAAGGCTGCAGAAGTACCTCCGTCGAACGCTTCTCACTCTCTTCGGGATAGGCGTCGCGTATGTCGTCGACCGCGAGCTGCATGCTTCAGCGATTAATCGTAATATTCGGACAGCGTGGACGGTGAGTACTCGTGCTCTCTCTGGTCCTTGTCGTGCCCCATCTCCCATTTCCGAGGAGCGCTGCTAGCGCATTTGTCACGTCCCCGGGGCATCTGCCCGCGACCTCTCAGGCTGCTTGTCTCAAGTCAGAAGGCCTCCATCAAGTTTCGAATGTCTCCCCCATGTACCCACACTCGGTTCGCTCCCGCACGCTCGCAACAACTCCCCCGCATGCATGACGTCACCATAGACCTTGCAGTTGACGACTACTTGTTTATTTGACCAGACGTTCACCCGTACTGCGGACCCGCGGGGTTGACTGCCACAGATTCGCGAAACACCGCTGGCACTTAGGCCTTCGCTCGTCTGCAGACTGACCCACCGTAACATGTCGTGCTCGGGGACATGCGTCAGATCACGGCAGCCGTACCCATCCTGAGTTCGACCTCGGCTTCCCGAGCTGGGACCATCCCAATCCTGTTGCTGAGACACGTAACAGCGAGGGAGCTTCGGGAGTCACGATGTCCGCTCGGTCTCGGAGCGCACCACTGGGCGCGATGCAGGTCAAGCAGGTGGAGCTCGGGAGGGGGCCGCGACGTGAACACGGCTCTCGGCCTGGTTCACTGGCGCACAGCTCCTGGTATGAGACCGCTGCAAGTCTGCAGTGATTGGTCCTCTTCCAATGGGTCTACGAGTCCCCTCGCCCACCACTGTTTTCGTCACGGCCCGAGCTGACAACGCTATCTGCAGTGTGCAGTGATTGCCATCGACTACAAGCTCAATTTCACACACGAGAACGCTGACGGCATCCCGGCCCTGCAAGAGCGCGTTGCACAACGCGTGTACGACCTCCTCACCTCCAACGGCGGTCTCTACATCAAGATTGGTACGTGTTTGTAGTCCGCGTCGCCGGCCTCTCACTTAGTCATGACTAGGCCAGGCGTTCGCGAACAACGCGGCACTACTGCCCCGGCCCATGCAGGAGAAGTTCGCCAAGCTGTTCGACGACGCCCCGCAGGTCCCGTACTCGACCGTCGAGCGCGTCTTCAAGGCCGAGTTCGGACGACCGCCCGCGGGGCCCGACGGCGTCTTTGAGATCTTCGAGGAGCAGGCCGCGGCGAGCGCAAGCATCGCGCAGGTGCACCGGGCAAAGCTCAAGACCGGCGAGTGGGTCGCAGTCAAGATCCAGAAGCCCGACGTGAGCAAGCAGGTCGAGTGGGACCTCGGGGCGTTCCGCGCCGTCATGTGGATATACGAGCACTGGCTGTTCCACCTCCCGGTCTGCTTCGCCGTCGGTGCGTGCGTCTCTCCGACGACCGTGCGTGTGCTCACCTCCCGCAGACTTCATCAACGACCATCTGCGGCGCGAACTGGACTTTGAGTCGGAGGCACGCAATGCGGTGCGCACGGCCGAGTTCGTCGCGAAGGAGCCCCGCCTCGCGGACCGCGTGTACATCCCCAAGGTGTACCCCGAGCTGTCGACGAAGAAGGTCATGGTCGCGGAGTGGATCGACGGCGTGCGCCTCAGCGACCGGCGCGGGATCCAGCGGCTCATGGGCGACGACGCCTCCGCCGAGCCTCGTGCTCCGTCGCCCGCGGACCGCTTCCCGACACTCAAGGGCGGGTCGAAGTGGGTGATGCAGACGATGGTGGACCTGTTCAGTGCGCAGATCTTCGACTG
>WJSG01007672.1:0-10846 GCA_016618145.1 Sanghuangporus lonicericola | reverse complement strand
TCACTGGATATCATCACGAAAAACAAGTCGTCATTCTTGCAGACAACACTGCAGCATGCTCACGCAATGTTAACCCCGGTAACATACCGTAAACAGGACGTATTTCGTCGCGATATCAGCGATTTAAACATCGAGGTAAATACTCCACATGTTGACGCGCCCAATCGCGCGCTCAATCGCGCCGCGTGTCGGTTGCCGACTCGGGGCGAGATACAGTGAGGGATTGTCACCGCGAATGTGCAGTCGCAGAATAAGGATCGCAATCGGAGCCCCAAGTGTAACTATGGTAGAGTAATGCGATATATGCGCTTGAAAGCTACAACAAGAGCGGAGTGGAGGGAGGTCAAGCGAGACGTTGACGGGGAAATAAGACGCGCCGGCGAGACAGATGATGTTAGAGGTCGACGCGACCATGCATGGCGCCGACGACGGAGTCAGCAGCTCCTTTGCCGTGTACAATTTGACCATGAGCGTCACGCTGATGGGTACGATCGCAGATGGTGAAGGCGAAAGCTCACTATTGGCGACGTGAGTGATATCGCCATGCTTGACTGGGCGCGCTTGATTCCTCAACCCTCGTTTACTAGGGAGTAGAGGACAGCGATCGCGTGCAAGGGGACGATGGCAGGCTTGATCACACTGCCTTGGAGTGGCTTAGTATTTTCGTGCACTGGCCGCGGACGTTCAACGGTCAGGACTCACCCATAAGATGCGCGGAATGCTCGAGTCAGTCCTGATCAGACACTGCATGACAATAAACGTAACTCTCATACGTAGTGCGAGAGGGGGTGTCCCTGTGAGAATGTTGTTAGTACCTCCTAGCACGCATCATCTGCTGGGCGATACGTACGCGTAAAGATCGTCGCATTGATCGCAGACTTGCACGGAGGCTTGAGGCAGGGCTGTTCGGGGAGTCTGTGCTGCTCTCGAGCGTTGACGTGCCGTCCCGAATAGCGACGTGAACGCTACAAAGGCTCCGCGCGATGGAGCAGACACAGGTTGGGTTCCAGCTGGGATGGCACGGCGACGACGCTCTGGCCCAACTGATCAGTGGCTCCATGGCGCCAACACATACGAATGCATACCCTGTGCGGCGAGGACAACCTTGGTCTGGCGGCACCGGTCTCGGTCAAAAGGCCTATGTCGCGCGGTATCGGGGGAGGTAAACACGGTGTGTATATCGCCACAAACTGCGATAGAATGTCGCGGTGTCGATTTTATGAGAGTCCCGGTCGCACCACAACTTCATCGGGAGTGCAATCCATACGTGGCAGGCAGTCCGATGACGGAGATCTAGGATTCGGTGAGCACACGGACGAATCACTGGGTCAATCATGAACTCACGAGCCGGATCATGGTTACTCTCGATGATGAAGTTCGCTATCAAGGCGGAGGAATAAGGCATGTGCCTGCAAAGGTTTAAAAACAGAATCGAGACGGGATGAGACATTAAGGATTTCGGCCGCGGCATCTCAACTAGTCGCGAGAGACTAATCGACAAGCGATTTGGCGGCGATTGCAGCGACGAAGGACCAATCATAGGGTGAACTTACCTTGCCGACCAGAGCAAACCCGAAACACGTCCTGCCAGCACACACCTCTACCCGGCCCACCACAGCGGCGGCGAGCATAGAAGATGCAATTCTAGATGTACCTAGATGTAGACAAATTTAGTACGTGTAGGCGAAGGGTTTGATTGAACTCGGACCAACCTCAGATGTGCAACTCGACCGGGGATGCTATTCGTGGCCAAGTCGGTCGTCGAAGCGCAATTGAGCAGCGCGAGCATATGGGTTTCCGGGCCGGAGTGGAGAGGCCAACATGCGAGATAGACGTTGGGCGGACAGTAGACAGACTCGCGGCGAAGGAGGTGGCACCTCAGGCTGGCAGGAGGGAATCGAGGAGGAGAGGCGGCCGCGTGAGCGCGCCACACGATTTCCTTTCCCAGCAACGGCGCCACTTCCCGAATCAATGTCGCGCGCGACTGCCAGTGGTCACGATCATTTCAACCGTTCACGCACATCGTATTCACCGCTCGTTCTCCTCCTACTCCGATGGCTATACATTCGTACATACATTCTCCACCAATGTGTCACCCTACTTCATCCCTGCGGTATTGCGGTTGAAGATGTTTGGCTACGGCCCACGCGCTACTTGTACCTCCTGGGCACAGATTTCGCACTAGTCGTCGCCCTCATCGGCCCTAGCGGTGACCAAATCTGATGTACCTGCGTCACGGAGGAGCTACGTAGAGGTTAGCTCCGAGTAAAGTACTACTGCAATCGCCAAAGCTTACCCGATCCAGGGGTCGTACGTGGGCGCACGGTCTTTGGAACCAGACGGCTGCCAAAGCGTCGTCATCGTCTGAGAGCTGCCGCCACACAACAAGGTGTTCCATAGCCGTCTTCGCAAAATGGCTGACGACGTCCGCCGCTCGCAGGACGAACGTTTCATCCGTGTAAGCGTCGTAGTAAAGGCTCCCGCCGATAGGCTGATACTTGCGGTAAGGATCCAGCTTAATGTCTTCATCGGTGAGTGTTTCAAGTCTACGAACCACCAAGAACGTCTCGTTCTTCGCGTTCTCGCCAGAGCCTCGAGAATGCCGGAATATCTCCTCGATGCGCCCTGGGTGCGATCCCTTCAGAGCCGGGTGGCGGAAAATCAGGTTACTGTCGCCTGCAGACCGTGTGCGCGGTTTGAAGTGAACGCCGGATATGGCGAGGAGGGTGCATGGAGTTGCTGTCCGCGAGAGAACACAGTCAGCGCCAGTCGCAGTTGCGCTATTCACGGTGTACTTCTCCGGTTCGTCGGCATTGAGGCGACTCATCAGCGCCGCGAACACATCGCCGCTCAGCATGATCTTCTTCGGCACAGACGCGCCAGGTGCGTCATCTTCAGAGTCGTCAGTCGCGGTCGACCGCAAGATGGCGTCGAAGCGCATGCCACGACGATCGTCCTTGTCGAGGACCTTCAACGCGTCGGAAAACGCCTTCATATGCCCTCGGACGGCAGCAGTACGAAGGATGGGGCGGAAATTTGCTTCTCTGCAGCTCCGCATCATGAAGGTCATCTCCAGCTCCCCTGCGACAGCGCCGTCAGTTCGGTCAAGTGCACTCAGAGAAACCAGCTCACCAAATCTCATATTGGTGTCCAACGTCTGAAGAAAATAATTGAAACGTTCGAACACGAACGCTCTCCAGGAGTGCACAGGGCCGAATAGGCGCAGGAAGACACCGAGGTGAAGGGCGATATGATGATTGGGCTGTATCTTCTGTCCCTTGTATAACTCCTTCACGGTCTTCAGGTACTTCTCCATGAGAACCTCAGCGCGGACGATGCGCTCTTCGTCAATCTCCATAAGGCCCACTAGCTCGATTGCTTCGACGAGGTCGAGGAAGTTGCACAACATGTCTACGCGTCTCTGCTCCTGGAAGCCCCATGTGCGTATGAGCGTTATCGGGAGGTTAATCGTGCACAGGGTGCGCCATTGATCTGCGCTGAGCTTCCCATGGCGCGTGGTGCCAAAGGCAAGAGGCGGCGGGTTGACCCAGCTCGGAACTTCCATACGCTTCCGATCCTCGATGTACGCATTGAGCGTCTCTCTACCAATCGCTTCCCCTCCGTGACGAGTCGCTACCTCCTCCTCCTCCTCCTCCTCCTCCTCCTCCTCCTCCTGCTGCTGCATGAATTAGATCCGGATCATGTCTCCCTGAGAGCGGACATGTCTCTCACCTCCTCGTCGGTCTCAAATCCCAAGAGGTCGTCAACACCCTGTCGTACGGTATCGGCGTGTCAATGTCACCATAGAACTTGGCTTGTGTCACCAAATAGGTTAATTTACCTCGTTATTCTGACCCTCTGAGTCACCTTCAGCGTGGTCCTGCTGGGCGATGTACTCCTGGCGCTGCAATCGAGAATCAGGTACTAATGCAGTTAGCGTTCTATAGACGACTCACATATTGGACCAGCCGCGCGGCAAGAACTGGTTTGGTCCCATTAGCGTCGAGGTTGCGAATGTTGCACATTGCTACGAGAACATCCTTGCTGAAGGCAGTCAGTGTAGTCGCCTTGTTTCCCTTACGGAGGGATGTCTCTGCATGCGTGATCTTCGGAGTAAGATGCTCCCCATAGTCAGGCATGGGGATGGCTAGCGTGTCAAGGGGTCAGCCTCAGGACTCAGAAACTTCCAGAATCACGACAGCACACGGAACTCACATAATGCTTCGGGACGAGGTATGGGCAGGCCTTCCTTCTTGCGCTGGCGATAGTGATATAATGAGCTTCACGAGCATCGAGGATAGACTCGGATGCACGATCACTGACCCATTCTTCCAAATTCTCAACTAAGTGTGGGTTAAACCCGGCGTAACGAAGTCCGCGGTCCACGCACAGATGGTAGAGGACAGATCTTTTGAGCTTCAGAAGAGCGTTCCTAGAAGCATAGAGGAGCGCCCTCTCGCCTACTTGCATCGCCGAGTCGCTCGGGCGTTCAGGAGCGGGAGCGTCTTCAAGGGTAGACGTATCGCCCTCTACGAAGTCGGGATCGTCATTGATGCCCCAGAAACCGCGGACATGGCGCTGCAGCAGGCCGAGGTAAAGGTTATGCATCGTATCGATGACGATGAACGCGCAAGGGTTCCAGTACTCGAGACGTAGGAGCTCTGACCAGCGAATGCCAGTGCGATCAAAGATGGCCTTGCGCTCTGCGTCTGAGGAAGCATCTCTCCACGCAACGGCCGCGGCACGGTGTTCGTCTTCGTCGCGGGGGACAAATCTCGAGTAGTCGGTGCTCTCGACACCGTAATCCGAGATCTTGCATACGGTGCACAAGACGTGGGCTTTGTTGTAAGGCCCAAAGCCTGCTAGCTGGCGGGCTGCGAGAGTATCGGCCACAAGTGGTACCATGGCCGAGCGAGCTCGACGCCCACGAGGCCGCAGGGCCGTACGAGTGTAGAAGACACCGGGGTCCCAAAAGTCGCAAAGTTCGTCAACGAGAGGGCTCAGGGAGTGGTTTATTTGATCTGCTGAAGGCTTCGTGGGGCCTGGTATGACGCCAACGAGGTACATGTTCTCGGGAAGATAGCGGAGGTGCGGGGGAAGGTTGAGACAGACCATGTAGATTGCCGTGCTTGACACCTTCTTCTTGGCAAGCCTCATCTGGTAAGGGTTGAAACCGTCGGCGGACAAGCTGAATATTAGATGTAGCTCATCGCCGGCGGCCTCAAGGAAGGGCCTACCATCGGCACCGAGGAAGTTCGTCAACGCGATCCCGTGGAACATGTCCGTCATGCGATCGGGCGCGTCGCCATGCCTGGGGAGTTGCAGCCAAGTCTCGACGTCCTCTCGAGAGAGCATGCGGCCAAGCCAATGCTTCATCGATTGGTGCAGGTACTTGCGAACCGCAAATGACGATGACTTGCCTCGAATCGTGCGCTTGTGCCATAGATCTTCACCGCAGGCATCGCTCGAGGGGGTTGAACGGTACGTACACTGCTGGGGAACTTCCCCGGCCAAGTCGTACAAAGCGAAGCAGCTGGGACAGCAATTATAAGCCGTCACGCAGGGGTCCAGATCGAATGCGTTGACGACTGTGCGGGGATCGCGCGCGAGACGTCGCAACAGCCGGTGATCCTGTGGTTGTAGGGGATGGGGAGAACGTGCATACTCGAGCGCGAGCTGCATGGAGCTGCGAAGACCGCCCATCAGCACTGTGGTGGCTTTGCGCGACAACCCCAGGAGCAACGTCGAAGTCGCCGATACGATAGAGAACGCATAGAGAGGGGCCTGTGCGGTACTCCAAGTGGTCAATTGGGCGAAAAAGTGGCGTCCTGAGGATATCAGACGAGTTACATGATGATCTGACTGCAAAAGATCACAAGACGTACCAGTGTCGATAGAATTCCCTGACACCTGGTCGGCCTCAGGCTCTGTAGTATGGGCTGTGTTGCGCACCTCCCACTCCATCTCCTTGATATCCTCCAGACTCTCGAGTTCCCCACGTATCTGCCGCTCGAGCCCTTCCCTGTACCCTTCCACGTCCGGATCAAGTCCATCGCGCATCTCCTGAAGAGTGTAGACAGACTCGACAAGCCACTCCTGGTACTCCAGAAACGGCCGATTACGAGGATCTTTGGAGTCGAGGGCGAACGTGCCGCTGTTCAGGAGTTCTTCTGAGTCGACGTTCCAGCGTTCGTAGTCGCGGTAGGGAAGGGGGTGCTGGAGAAAATGAAGGGTGTGTCCCGAGGTGGAAAATGCGAGCATGGCCTGGATGAAGGCAAGTTGCAAATGGGCAAGGTCGTCCGATTGCGCAGACCTCTTCTCGACTAGAATTGATTCCTGAGTGTCGCTGCGCACGTCCGGAACATCGGTCACCGTGCCAGTTGGTTTGACATCAGGAGTGTCCCGAGCTGCCGTTGACCCTGAACTCGTATCGGCCAGTGTGAGCCTCGCCAGCGAGTCCTCAAGGTCGTCCACGGCCGCGACCGGGGTCTCAGCGGCGTCCTCGCGCAGCTTGCTCCATCGCGCGCGGCGCCACACGGTCGCCTTGGCCTCTAACTTCTCCTTACTGGCCTGTAGTCGACATTCGAGGACTGACCGTTGATTGATAGACGAAGACTCACCTTCGTTGCCCGAGCGGCAGCCATATCCTACAAGAATCACTTGTCAGCCAGTGGAGAGACGGCGTTCTGAATCAATGTACATACCTTTCTCGATGAACAGCGTTGTAGGGATATCACGCTGATTCCGATTTTGAAGGCGCAGGATCTCGACTGTGGAGGGAGGAGGAGAGCGGAGGGAGGGCTAATGCGGTCGAATACTTCCCGGGAGCCGCCGTCGCGCTTGATCACACAACTATCCGGCTCGTGGTATCACTGGTAAGTATACAATGCAGAATCCTCCGACACGTGAATGATGATCAATCGAGTTGCGATTGGAGGGATTAACAACATCCCGTTTGATTATAATACAAGACATATCTGACGGCTTGGGTTAACTAGTCCGTCCAATTTACCGCAAAGATACCGCATGTTACTAGGCATCGGCGCTTTGGCCAAGGACATGATCGTCCGCGAGAGACTTCGGGGACAGTGTAGTGATATGTTTCTCCAGGGAGTCGAGGAGAGGTTCGGCCAACTGCGCAGATAACAAATCAGTACACTGACGTGGTGCAAGGCTTATGGGTACCTCAGTCATCGTATTGAGGGCTGTGTGCAGTTCTCGGACCTTCTCCGCTGCCTCGAACAAGCGGTCGATGATGATGTCGGCGCCACGAGCGCTGCGGACGACGGCCGGGAAGGAAGCCCAATCATCGAGATTCTGTGATGGGATGCGATCAGCAGCAAATCGTAAGTCACGTACGCCTTACTGACCTTCACGACGAGGAGGGCGGAATCATGGCGATCCCGCTGTGCGTTGGCTCGTGCGAGGAGATCCTCATACTTCTGTATCTCATGTCGATATTTGTAGCTGAGCAGCGGGCGTCCGTCCAGAGCAAGCCAGTCGGTCTCATGACGAAGATTCAACTTGCTAACCTCCTTGACGATGGTATCGTGGGTGGCATAGAGCGTTGCAAGCTCTGCGCAGACAGGGGTTGCCTGCTCAAGGAAAGCACGAAGCGGGATCTTCATATCATGTAAGGTCTCGAGCAACACCTCGAGCTCGGCCTGTGGGGCATTGAAGACAATCGTCGCACCTCAGGACTGCCGACGTACCTCTGACATCAAGATCTCGATGTACGGCCACCATTGCTCAGTGATACCCGTGATGGTATCCCGGAGCTCGATTGCTCTGTCGATACCCTTCTGCATCCTGGGTCGGGCCCGACGAAGGCTAACGCGATCTTGAACAGACAGTGTGCGACTACGTACGCGGGCGTCGTACGACTGGTCAAACTGCGGAAATTGCGGCAATAACAAATGAGGATATGAAAGACCACGACATGACGCATTGCCTCACCTCCTGGAATAGAACTTGCATCCGCGCACAGCACTCAAGATTCGCCGTAACGCGCGCATCGAGTAGGGGTGTCATGCTGGATTTCGTCTGTGCGTTGCTGCTCAGAGTTTCTCCGATAGTCTGCCTCAGACGAGGCTCGAGATGTAAGTCTATGTTCCATAGTCAGCATCGGCCTTGTCATCGGACATAACGTATCTCACCGAACGATTGCTGACGACTCCCATCCCCACTAGCCCCGTCCTCAAAAGCCGGCATCGTCAACAGCTTCTGCATGTCCGCTTGTAGCGAACGCAGTTTGGTACGACGCTGTTTGCGGCGTTCCTTATTCAGAACCTCAAGCCTTGAAGCGAGCCCTTGCGACCACGATACTGGATTGGGATTGAGGAAATATTCCTTGCGTAAACTATAACGAAACCTTCAGCCGTACATCCAATTCGAATGTCACAAGCGTACTTGAGCATGGCGTTGTCATATACCAGACAAGCAGCGCGAACCTCGGCGGCCTTCTCATAGGCTGTCACCACAGCGTCTGTGATGTCTACCGTGAGGGGGTCCATACTGTACAGGAGAGCAGCGCCAAGATGCAGTGAACCAGGGGTGGCGTCGAGGGGAGGTCTGCAAGGGGAGGCGACCAAAGGGCGACCCCATCATGAAGTGCTCATTGTCTCGCCACGCGGCATCCGCAGGGAAATCTGGGTTAGGCCTGCTAATCGTGACGTCGTTTCGTTCTCCGCTTCTGGACGTTCTCGCTTCTTTCTTCTGTGTCTCTGGTCTGCTGGGGTGTTCAAGCAAGAGCACAGCCGAACTTGAGTCGAATCCGAAACAGAATCGTACATTGCAGACGCCCGAACGCTCCATACGGCAATCGGAGCGCCAACTGCAGCGGCGATACAGCACACAGACTTGGAAAACAGGACACTTATTGGATTCATTCAAGCAGAGCTCGCGTACAATTGCAAAATCAGAACATGAAGTCTATAACTTCCCCCCGTACGGCCCCCAGCAAATCTTCCACCTGCATCAACATGAACTCGTACGAGCCTTGGACACTGACGTACAGGCGGGTGGCTTGAAGCTTCACGAACGTCGCGAAGGGGGAAAGGAAGTGAACCAGAACGCGGAGCAGGAATGCAGCGATGATGACGACGATGCGGTATACCGCGATGACAGCCGCGATGACGACCTTGATGTGATGTTGAGTTCCGACCTTGTACGCGATTGCGAGAGCCACAGCGAAGACCGTTGCAGTGATCAGCGCGTGGATGAATATGATGCGGATGTCCCGACGGGGCTGGGAGAGCTGGAGTACGACGGGGGCGTTGAAAGTGAGGTGTCCGGGTTCGACATTGATGTTGCTCAGACCGTCGGGGAGAACGCGATTGGCCTGTGGGATGTTGCGTCGATGTCGAATCAAGCATACTAGCTTGTGACGAAACATACCTTGCCAGCCTCCCTCACTGCGAATATCATGTGCGCGTCCTTGACCCGCACGCCCTGCTTCTGCAGGTACCCTACAAGATTACGGGTAAGCACCCTGAGACGCAAACATGGGAAACGAGCTTACACTTCACAGCATCGCGGAGAAGGTACCGCAGCTTACGGTGGGTAATGGTGACCTCGGGGCGAAACGTGCCAGGAGTGGCGCCCTCAGAGGCCTGACACGAGTCAGCTGGGCGGAGGTGACAGAGGCAGACCTACTTACCACGATTGCAGCGACGCTGTCCGGGTCCTCCTTGAATTGCACCCAGCGTTTAGAGACGTACGCCGTCTCTCCGTCATGCTGCTCGGCGATGGCTTCCACTTCGCGAGCAACGGGCTCATAGCCGTTCGGGAGGTCGCTATACGTGACCTAGGGGCCAATGACATGTCAATGATGATAGACTTAGCTAGTACCACGGACAACTTACATGAGACCTGAGAGTGGAGCCGACGGGTATTGCGATGAGTCGGGTCTGGCCGGCCAAGTCAGCAATCAGCGACGCGAGCAAGTCAGGAGGTACGACTAACCATTGTGGATTGCACGCGGCTAAAACTGCCTTCTGCACCCATAGCCTTCGTGGCCAGCGAGGGCAGCAGCACCGGAGGAGCAGCGGAAACCATCTGTGCGTCGGTGCCTTGTCTGGTGGCCTGCTACGCATTCAGCATGCGAGCAAGGAGACAAGACGAACATCTTACCGCAAGCACGTTCGAAGCGGCACCGCTCACGGTGGCAGCGCGTAGGCCTCCTGTGACGTCGTCGACAGGACGGAGACGTGGCGTCGGGGGAGCCTGAGAAGAAAACATCAGACACGATTCGGACAAAGGCAGGGACGGACACATACCGAATCAAAACGCGTCAGCGCATCAGCTCCGTGGCGAGCGTTGCGGATGGGCTGAATCAAAGACGATGAGCGGGCGAGGATGCTTGCAGGAACGGCTGGAGCAGCAGTAGCGGGCCCCACCGTGGCGACGGTCGCGATATCGTCCAATCGAGGGGTGGTAGCGGGAATGAACGGAGGTACATCGGTGCCGGAGCTACTGGAGACGGATAGTCCCTCCCCATGCGAACGGAACTCACGAGGGGAGTCGCCGGCGTCGCACATGTTGCTGGCAACGGAGCCGTCGTCCCCGGGGTAGCAGAGAGGACAGTCGTCGTGGGGTGAGAACGAAGCGGAGCGCAAGTCGGAAGACATTGACATAGCGTGGAGAAGATAGAAACCGAGTTGTAGGAACCGACTCCAGGGTGTTTATAGCGAGAGGCGCAACAGCGCGGGGAGTCGGAAAGTTGAACAGGACACTTCAGAGCTCCTTGACGGGAGCCAGTGAACGCACGCGCACGGCCCCGCTGGCACGCTGTGGACACGACGCGTCGACCTTTGTCGTGAAGAGGGCCTGCGAGGGTCACGGCGAG
>WJSG01007671.1:0-10635 GCA_016618145.1 Sanghuangporus lonicericola | reverse complement strand
TAAGATGGCCACAAGTTCCAGATATGTAAGTTCCAAGGTGACCTGTAAGACACAAGATGCCCTAAGGCCTGTAAGTACAAGTGCGATTTTGCTGATGTAAGAGACAAAGCCATATGCCGTACCTCATGTCTTCCTGGCGGGCATTCAGCGCAAGTCGCACATGGCTCAAGAGGTCCGGGATGTCGTTTTTGATGTCCATCTCCGCTTTCTTGAGCAGAGAGCGGCGCGTGCTGGTTCGCAGACGAACGCAAGTCGCAAGTCCGAGCAGCACGCGGAGACAGAGTTCGGGACCCTAACCCAACGCGGTCCTGACGTCGTTGTCGCCGCTGCGCTCGCTGCCCATCGATGTCTGCCCTGTCGCTCGACTCTAGTTCTCCACCACCCCCGACCAAATCGCAGCTCAGGCACCATGACGATGGACGCAAGTGAATTGCAGAGGTGGACCGGTTTGCAGGCAAAGGAGGCATCGGGAAGTGTAAAGAGCAGTCGGAGGATCTCTGCACGTTCATTCAGGTGAGCGCACTCTTCATTTCTGTAATGTCATAGGTACATGTTGCATCCTACACCGGTCTACGTCCTACTCCACCATCGTCTCGAATTTGTCGTCTATTCTGTGAGCTCGCACTTGGCACGCATAATGCATGTCTCGATCTTTCCTGTACCAGCGGGTCGAGCTGCTCATCTCTTTTCGTGCATCGGTCTTTCGAGCCCGGGCCCTTCATATCTCTCCGCTCTTCCCAAAGGTCAGTCTGCACATGTGCAAGCTAAAGCGTGCTCTAAGTGTCCCCGAGGTACGCTAGAGTCTTCATCGTCCTCGAGCCACCTACGCACTCCTACAGCCCCTTGCTTGCTTCCGGCAACCGCGCGTCCCATCAGAGGAGCATCGAACAGCTCATCTCAGCTATCCGCCTGGACACGTACGTTCTCGCCAATATCCTATCATTATCCGCCATCCCCGTTCTAAGGTTAAGGACGTTCTCAAGCCGTCCCACCACGCGCGGAAGAGTTGCGCGCGAGGTAGCGGTGTCTCGCTCTCAAAAGCGACCTCCTTCGGCATAGCGACTCTCGTACTTCAAGATGACGGTTGGCGAAAGATGAGTGTGCGCACTACCGGACGTGTTCTCGTCGCATTGTTGCAACTGACTTCTTCAGAGAGCTCTCCCTGCATGCATCGGCGGTGTCTACATGGCCGCGACCCTCGTGTGAGTGGAAGTCTTGACAGAGAGACTTCAAGCGAAGATCCCCCATGCTGGCCGAGGTGTTCGGGGAATTCTGAGCACCTTGAACACACTCAGCAATCGGAAGGGTTGCCCGAGGCGGTCTGTACGGTGAGTCCCCAATTGTGGGAGCCAGGAGAGTAAGCTCACGCTATACGAAATGGCAGGCGGGGCTCACCGTGGGCAAGCTGCGCCCGAGTCTGTTCGAACCCGTGCCGTAGCTCCCGGAGCAGGTGGTACGGCAGTGAAAGCATGGGGTCCGCGCAGGAGCGGCGGTCGAAGGCAGTGGCAAAGTATCCATGTAAGTGTCCAAGGTCCCGCATCCTCCGACCTCGCCCCTGTCGACCTCGCCCTCGCGCTGCAAAGAGTCCACTTCAGTCACTGATGCATCTCAGAGAACACGACAAAGAGCGACTGAGTAAAGGGCGATCATACATGCGGCAAGACGCCAGACACCAGCGCAGAACTCCTCTGTGATGTTCGATACGAGCGCCGTGTATGTCGGCCAGGCGTGTCGCATGGCGGGTACGACGTCCGCCCGGCGGCACGGCTCCCAGAGAAATCCGCCGCTTCAGTCGATGATATTTTGAACTTGAGCGGCCGAATAGGTCGTCTTCTCTGCGACACAGAATATTCGCAGTCCATGCAGGAAAGAGAGAGCCAATCGAGAGGCCTCTGATGGTTTCGAGTCACCGTTTGCGGGGCGTCGACTGTCATGTTGATCGTGTGATTCTCACTTTTGTTGCAGTCGGTGAGCTCATACTTCATCTCGCCGAGGATATCAAGAGGACTCTCTTGAAGGCTGACGACAGTACTAAGTATACAGCCGCACGAAGCGAAGAACGATCGTATCTGAGCTGGAAGGAGTAAAACTCACCGAACTGTCGCTCAAGCGGACCCCCGATACGGAACCCCGTCGTCACTCTTAGCTCTTCGACCTCGGCCATCCGGACTACGTTCCGCTGCGCAAGGACCGATCTGCCATCTGCGAGGTACGCAAGAGGTACGTGTTCAATCTCTGCCCGACCGCGATCTGCCGTCATGTAGAGCCTGAGAGTCCTACATATCACAAGCAGTCAGCGCGACTTGCCTCCTACGCGCCCGAGCAGGGAGTTCCGAACACCGACACCATGTCCCGCAGGAGACGAGGGAGCATGTGCCCGGCATCAGACGCACTTACGACTCGAAGAGCCCGAACGTCACGGTCCGCGCAATCTCGTGGCATGTGTACGGAAAGCAAAGACGAAGTACCACCCACGCCGTCGCGGTCGGGCGCAGGCGCAGCTCGAGATGTCGACAGGTCAGTTCTTAAGTCCTGCTCCTGACTCAGAGTCGACTGAGTTCCATCGCGGCAGGCAGAGGTCCGAGGCCGGCATGTTCTACTATACATCCCAGACGTTGCTCTCCCGGCTGCGAGGTCCGCATCGTCAGCACGGACGTACACAAGCCAGCAACTCACTGAGCAGTGGAAGAGGCACGGTGACTCGAACCGCGTCCAAAGGTCTCTCGCAGCTGTGTCCGCATGGCATCTCCCCGCCCCACCCGAGTGCACTTCCGATGCCCTAGACAACATCAGAGCCGGCCCCTCGCCGCCGCAACACCGACCCGCACAGTTTGAATGGGTCGGAGGATGTAGAAAGCGGATAGGAATTGGCCTGTAACATTACGTTCCGTTAGCATGTTACTTGTCGCCCTGATTTTGCAATATTACTCATTGAAAACCGGTACGGGGACCAGAGGACGTACAGTAAACTACGCGTAGCATGCCACCCGTCCGCGTGTGCAGCTGGAGTGGCCACTGCGAGCGGAGAGAAGAGTCAGACATACCGAACACCGCTCCTGTAACTGTCAACGGTGATGGCTCTCGCGTTCGAGCAATCCATTCCACTCTCGCCCGCCACGATGCGTGATGCCCCGTTGGGAACCCGAGACTCGAGAGATTGAGGCTGGCCGCTGAGCTAGGTGCTATGACGTCGAGAATGCGGCTCTTGAATAGGTCTTTACGGTTGTACACTCGGCGAGTTACATCATGGTACTCACTACAGAGTAGCGAAGGAAAGCTGGCGCGGTTGGCAGAAACAGCAGTATGTATTCGTCCTCGAGGCAGGAGGAGAGACGCGTCGGATTTCTAGCGCTCGTCACAACTCTGTCTCCTGCCATCAACTGTCCCGGTCCGCACCATCTATCCTCAGCTATCTGTTCCGCAATTCCTCTATGGCGCTGCTTTGACGAACATCGCGTAACTTGCCTGCTTGTTGCGAGCGAAGCGAGCATACCCAGTAGGGCGGACTCGGAATCAGATTATGCGAACCACGGGGAGCGCTCTCCATGGAGGCCTCCGGCGGAGACTCCACGCCACCGGAATCAGCGTCTACGGTGTCACGGGCGTGTAACGCCTCTCTGTAACGCCTCGCCCGACGTCCTGCCACTGCGCCCGACGCTTTGCTCGCCACCCGCTTTGACTCCCGCCACTCGCTTTGACCACGACATGTGGCCGACGCATTGTAGAGAGAACGTCTGCCAATGCGTCGGCCACATCTTCAACTGTGTATAAGTAATGTCTTGGACCGTCCGCAATGCAATCTGTTCCCGCTCGCGCAACCACGTCCCGTCCTGTTCCCCGATGCCGCCACTCATTGTCGACCCGGTCATCACCAAGTATCACACGCAGTGTGGCAAGTGCAACCGTGCCCTTCAATGGAGGGTTCACCAGGGAAGTTCCGCGCCTCATAAAAGAGGAATGATCTGCTTAAGAGTAAGTCGCCATGTCCCTTCACATCTATGTTGTACTTAATGCTCCTATCTAGTGCACTGACCCCGAATGTCACTGGACTGCTACGTACACGCAGGCCTTTGCGTTCAATGACGCAAAGAGACTCCTTCAGCGACACATCGCGCGGATAGCTAACCCCTCGGCATACCCCGACCAGCTCACCCCGTGGGGTGCCGAACTCCATCCAGCACCTCCCATCCCATCCTTCCCAGCTAATATCAGCGACCGCTGCCAGTATCCAGGGTGTGGGCAGGCCAAAAAGCCCGAATTACCCCAGAAAGCCCGCGCGAAGTGTATCTATCGGTACTGCCAAAAGCATTGCCTACAGGCCTCCGCAGATGCGGTCAGAACACGTACACCGCACATTGCTTGCCTTTCGCATCCGGGCGCAACCGGATACGAAGGGGAGCCTGCTCCTGATCTGCCAGATGTCGGACCCGTGGTTCTGAACTGCCTGCCACCTGCGCCAACGGTTGCGCTCGACCCTGCAGCGGTTCAGCAAATACAAACCCTGCAGTCTCTTCTCGTCGCGCACGGTGCCCAGGCCTGGCCTCAAGCTCAGTCCCAGGCAGGTACTGCTCCGATCCTTCGACCCGCTGCACCCGCTCCCGCCAGTCAAGTCCCTCAGCTGTCTGCTCCTGCCTCTGCATTCCCTCCTACCGTTGCGTCCGCTCCCGCCTACGATGCGTGCACTCCCACCTCTCAGCAACCCGCTCCTGCCTCTGCATCTGTCCCCGCTCCTCCTTCCTCGTCTGTCCCAGCTCCATCAACCCCAGCGCGGTCGGACGCGTCTAGCCGTGAACCTACAAACCGTCAACGTAAGTCAAAGTCCAGTGGCCTTGCAATGCCTATGGATCTGCCATGGCAGACTGTGCGCAATGCCGCCCGCGCGCAGCAGGCAACCGTGCAGAACATCAAGAAGACGAAGCTGGACCTCGTTCAAGCCTCTTACCGCAAGGTCCTCTTCCTCATCTGGAACACAGTATGTATATCTTGTGTCTGCCGTGGTTCGTCGTTTGCTGACGTCTTCGCAGACTAGGAAGCCACCGATCCGGCTCGAAGTTGAGGTGGAGACATTCCCTCACGTCGAGTTACTCAAGATTCCGATGCTGGTCAAGCATCTGAAGCTCGAGGAAGACACGCTCCTGGAATCGCTTCGCACTGAGAAGCTTCCTGTGCGGTACTGGGTAGCTCAAGGCACACAAACATCGATCACCTTGGACTCTTCTCGACGGATCAACGACAACCCGCCGCGGGTTTTCATCCGTCTTCTGCACCTCGGAGACACATCGACTACCTGGTCTGACGGCGACTGCCCCGAGCTCGACAGCGAGATCGATCTCGAGCTTACCGGCCATGTGCAAAAGCGGCGTGCGCATGACCTCGACGTTCACAATCCTCGCCAGTGCAAGACTGCTCGGACTACGAAGTCCGATGACGTCTCATCGAGGCAGTCAAGCAGGGCGACCAGCATGCAGCCAGCCCCGTGTATAGTGAGTTCTCTTACTCGCATGAACTATCGCTCCATCGACTGACAGCATGATCCCCGGCTGCTCAGGTGACTCAGACATCGTCAGATGTTCAGCGACTGGTCACCAACTCTCTCGGTAGCACGTCGTCCGGTGGTCTTTCTGCAGCCACCAGTGCACCGTCCACACCTCCGGTCACTTCCAGCATGACCACTCCTCTCGTGCGTGGTACAGTCTCACGGCGCACGGGACAGCCGGAATGGCCATTTGCCTTCACTGTCAGCCAAGTGCAAGACGGGCTCGAGGCAATGGATCGGCTGATCGACAAGAGCAAGGTCAAGTCAATACCGGAGGCGTTTACCAGAGTGTTCCGTCTGGACTATGTCAACGGGACGTTCTACCACCATCGCAGCCAGCTCCGCAAGGCACCTGCGGCAATTCGTGACAGGTTCCTCCGTTATGGTGACACTGAGAAGGGCAGCTGGTCATCCTTCATGCGCGCGCTGAAGTCAGGCGAAGAACAGTCATTGAGCTCAGATGAAGACCCCAGCATTCCCTCTACGCCGTCCTTTCCATCTCCCGATCCATCAGACACTTCGAGCGGCAAGTGTCCTTTGCCCTCGTCTGAGCTGGCTCGTGCGGGGGCTCCTGCTACACGCGGTGATGGTGGTCCGCTCCCGCTCCCTCTCATGGGCCCTCCTGCAACGCACGATGACCTCGAATACATTGATCCTGAGCCCGTCAGCCTGTCGCAGCGGCCCATCTCCGAGTCCTCATATGCAGACAAAGGCAAGGGCCGTGCAGTCCCGGACAGGAGCAGCATGACAGCAGAAGAGCTCGCTGAGCTGGAGGACGATCCTGATGCGGAACTGGATGAGGACGGGCCGGAGCGCGAGCCACAACTTGAAGAGGCTCAATCCCTCGACCTCCCGGTACCCCCTCTGTGCGAATTCTGCGACAAGGTGATGCCGAACTCACTCCCAAGCACGCTACTTGCACTGCGCCCGAAGCTCTTCAGGCTGTCGTATCCAGATCCCTCGGACGACAACCCGGTGCACCGTGAACCTACAGACTATACCGAGTATGCAAACCATTTCATCCCATACTGCTCTGCCCACGAAAGGCTGTCGTTGCTCGTCCGACGTGCGCACGCTGCAGGTACTGAGATGTATCCTGTTCAGCTGAACTTTGTCGGCCTTCCTGCACGCATCCTGCCCCTTCTTCCTGCATTACTAGGACTCCTCTGCGACCCTCACTCAAGCTCTGTCTTCAATCAAGTACAGAAGACGTACAAGCCCAACTCCGGAGTGAAGGCCCGCTGGATGAACATGGACAAGGCTAGTGCCGGCTAGTAAGTGCGCTACTCTTAATTCGGCCAAGTCGCAACATACTGACCGCTCGGAGAAGCTATGGCGAAAAAGGCTACCAGATCATATTCGACACCCTTATACGCATGTACAAGCGGGTGCTTGACGAGTCCCGCCGGCTCATGCATGGTCTTGACTCGGACACCTTCATTGCAGATGTCCTCCTCCAGGAGTTCGTGGCTCGCCTTATACAACAAGACCGCGGATGCGACTTCGACACTGCTCTCGTAGTCCTCCGGGCGAGTCATCAGCATGGCAAGGACGTGTTTCCGGTCGATGACTATGATTTGGACGTTGACTCTGCCTCGGACGCTGTTGACAAACTGATGCGCTCGCCCGAGGTCGTTGCTCACCAAAAACAAGTAGCAGCTCTCACGCACGAGCCTTGCGAGACATGTTCCTCTGCTGGAACACCCATCTCACCTCCTCCTCGCCCATGTCCTCGCCCTGTCAAGAAGCAGGACCAAAACGCACGTACCGCACCGTCAGATGGCACTACGGCCCAACCAACCGCCGCTATCAAGCTGGAGGACCTTGACGTAGAAGCAGATGTCTCCAAGAGTCCCCAGCAGCCACATTCCCCTATCATCATCGAGGACTCTCCCTCACCTTCGCCGACAATCAAAATGGAGGAGGAAGAACTTGCTATTACTTCAGTCAGCCTTTCAGAGTTGAGGGGCTTCGTCAAGACGGTGGACGAAGAGGGCCGCGAGGTATACGAACTGCTTTCTGATGATGAATAAGTAGATCATACCACTATTCGAACCGCACTTACTTTACTTACTCGACTAGTAAACGTATCTCAAAATGTCGCTGTCTCGTCAAAGTTGCAATTGTTAAAGAATGACTTATGCATAAACCCCCTGTCTTTTTGGTTCAATGTGTTTCTAGTAGACCTAGGCTACCTGTAGAAATTGTTTTTACTAGGCAGGTGTAGCAAGAGCGTAGAGGAGGGTCAGAGGCGTAGTAGGATCCAAGCACGAGCGCCTCGACCGTCATTAACAACTTACTTACCTTTACTTACTTACTGTCTTGTTGTGTACCGCCACCCGCCACCTCCGTTGTCTATAGTGGACTTATCATAACCTCACTGACAGTGTTTCTCCGTCTTTCCCGCTACCGTGCTCCCCTCCCCTCCATTTCTATTTCTACACATGCAGGACACCCCTAGAATTGTTATGATATACTTCGTCTACGCTCAACTGCCCCCGTGGTTCGTGAATAATTCAAGTTGTCTCCCCCTACCTCTTGATGCGCCCTCGTGATTGCGCGTCGGCTCTCGACTCTCCCGCTCGACTTTCTACTCTCGTGTCATCGTCTTTCCTCACGCCTTGGGCTCTCCACTCCGCTTTTGCTCTGAAATTCTGCATCGTCAGGTCGTGAGCAGCGCGGCTTCTGAGTGCGAGTCATCAGTCTGAGTCAAGAAGAACCTCGCGCGGGATGCGGTAAGGGCAGTGCCCCTTCTCGCGGAGCTTCTGGACGGTCAAACGGTTCCGCCGTTTGATCACCTCGTCCAGGAAGAAATTGAACCTGTCAATGTCCATCTCGCGGACGATCGCATGGTACTTGCAGAACCACGCGTTTGCTTGCTCAGCAGCAGATGAATTGAAGCGCCACTTGCCGTCAGGAGTGCGCAGTT
Source organism: Sanghuangporus lonicericola (assembly GCA_016618145.1). Lineage (NCBI taxonomy): Eukaryota > Fungi > Basidiomycota > Agaricomycetes > Hymenochaetales > Hymenochaetaceae > Sanghuangporus > Sanghuangporus lonicericola. The sequence goes on along the minus strand of WJSG01007671.1, from coordinate 2,170 downwards.
CTGGCCACTGGTAAGGGTTACAGTGCTTGTTGCACTCGACGTCCGTCGCCTTGTGTTTGCAATTGAAGTGGAAGACGTCGACGGGCAGCGCGCAGTTGCGGAAGAAGTCCTGCGTGGCCTGGTCCTTGTTATTGAGCATGGCCCGAAGCCGGCAGTTCTGGTCGTGCCAATGCACCTGTGGCTGGGACTTTTTGGTGGGAAAGAGAACACGCCAAAATTGCTGAGGGGATGAGGAAATGAGTACTCAAAAACACACTGAGAGATCTATGGCTCACCAGAACACCGTTGACTGCCTCTGAGCCAAAGAATGTCGCGCGCCCGAGGACTACACCGCACGAGGCGACACATAGCTCCTGGTTGTGCGTATGTCGACGCCCCATCAAGGCCTTCAGCTGACGGTTGCCTTCAGGTGACTTCTCCTCGCACTCAACCTCTCCGTCATCGAACCCCGCAAACTCCGCCTTATCCGCACCAGCTGACGGACTGAGAGACACGTCCGGCAGAGCCTGTTGAGGGACAATATGCCCACGCGACTCGTTGACGCGTTCCCATCGTTCCCGCAACTGGAACATTGCCTTGCCCTTCATGTTGTAGTGTGTCTCGACGTCCCGGTGTGACTTGACAGCGCACGTCTTGAAGCCGGCCTCCGCCGGTTGGCTGCACTCAAGGACGGAGCACTGCAGCTCCAAGTAAGCGTGTTTGGCACAGTACCGTGCACCCTTCTTGCGCACGATTGGTTCCTTGCAATCGTGGCACCCGCAGCATGGATGCCCAACTGTCACTCCATCAGTGACCACAGATCGTACGATACCTGTCTTGAGAGTCAGTATCGTAATGCAATCAAACCAAGGAAGCGACGTACCAATCTCGCCATCCCCATTCTCGTGTACCCAGCAGCATAGATCACAGGCATGCGACCACTCTTCCTGTCCCGGGCCAACCATCATCAGATTCCGAGCTTGCAATGCGGGTCGAAGTCGCTCTGAGTGTGACGGGGCGTTGTGGTCGAGCTCAAGGGTGGTGCCATGTTCCTGATGATGGAGAAGCAGGGAGTGCGTGAAGAACGCCTCCCATGCTTGAGCCGTCGTGAGGTGCCTTGAAAGCTTTGAGTTCAGGTTGAGCTCGGCCACGAGCTCATCCGGACGTTCTGCAAGGTTGTAGATCTCCGCTGCATTTGTTGCAGATGTCCTGTTTGATATGTGAGGTTACGCTGCGAAGGAAAGTCGAATCAACGCACCATGACAAGACCATCGAGTTGGCGATGTCCTCGCAAACTTCACTTGAGATGTAGAAGTGCTGGCCTAGTTGAATGAACAGCGGCGGATCGCTGTAGTATGTCCGGGTTGACGCGCGGTCGTGCACAAAGTAATTGTGATAGTACCGGGTCTTACAGCCTGAGTGTTGATTAATACATAGTACAACATCCAAGTCATCACTGTCCTCTTACCGCGACAGTAGAGCGAGGTGGCCTTCGCAGGTACGGGGCCCAGGTCGCGCGTGAAGATGACGATGTCATGCGAGCGCGCTTCTCCAAGCACGGACTCCTTGACACCGTAGCTATCGTCAGCCAGACGAGCGCGCTTCTTGGTGCATCGCGAATCAGTGCATACGCGAGTAGGTGGACGAAGGTTATAAAAGCCTGTAGATGATCATGTTAGCAGCGGCGGTGATGCGCACAAGGTAGTAGCACATACCTAGGTCGTGCGCGTTGCCGTACTTGAGAAACAGCGGCAGGAGCGCATGCGCGCGACGCTGCTGTAGAGCACTTGATTTCTCGCCCTCCCAGGCGAGGTCTCGAAGAGCAACCCAGAGCCGCTTGATGTCGTCGGTGGCTAGACAGAATACTGTGCCAAAGAACGCCTCGATGGGGGCCGGGAGCACGGGTGGTGCAGTGGCGTCTCCGGGTGGTTGAGCTGCTAATACTTCGGCCTTTAACCACCAAACGAGGTCGCAGAAGTTGACGAGCTCGTTCCAGGTGAGCAGCTGAGTGACCTCGGGGTGCACGGTGAGCAGGTGGTTGAGTTCAAGAAGGTTCATGGCGTCGGAGTGGCGTATGGTGGTGGAGAGAGGTCAAGCAGCGGTTGGTTGGCAGGCGCCACGTTGCGCTGAGCCCGATGGCGAGTGGCGGGCCATAGCGTCAAGAGTCGAGGCGGCGGGTGGAGGGCGGGAG
>WJSG01007670.1:0-10533 GCA_016618145.1 Sanghuangporus lonicericola | reverse complement strand
TGTCGCCGTCTCCGAGGGTGCTCTCCAGCCTCCGCATGTGTCCCCGCCGCGTGTCCCCCGCTCGACGGCGCTTCCTCCCCTCCGCGGCGTCGCTGTGTGGACAGTGCTCCTCGACGGCGCTTCGTGGAGTGTCATGGGAGCGTTGTCGTGGCAAATCGCTAAGAATAGCGAGTGCGCGTCCTTCGATTCGCATCTTCCGACGCCGCCGGAAGCTGTGCCCGCCCTCCCCTCCTCGCTGACGACCATCCCGCCGCGCCCCTGGACGCAGTGCTGCAGTGATGCGTCAGGCGGCACGCACTCTGTCAGGAGGTGAAAGGGCTGGGAACGCAGGGTGCGTTAGAACATGGAACAGAGTAGGCGCCATGGGCCATCGTGCGTGCCGAAGAAGCAGTCCTTGATGGACTTCTTGATGTCGCGATGGAGACTGCAGAGCGCACGTCGTGGCTGAACGATATGGTCGCCCGCGTAGTAGGCCAGCGAGACTGTGCTCAGCTGTCACTGAGCTGAGTACCTGTAGCGCAACACATGTAATAGTACTATGTATTGAGCGGAGCTCAAGCAAGATTCAACAGAGACTGACAAGTCGAACCACGAGAAGCCGCGAAGCCATGCCCGAACAGCCACACCACGTGGGGCGCCAGATCCCGATTGCATGCGGCTCTGTTAGGAAGTCCTACTGCATCTGCTCAACTTGTAGGATTTTTGCGGACGTTCAAAGATGGAGGACAAATAGAATACGGTGGGACGAGCAAGACATACGAGTAGACATTGGCACAAGACGCTAAGAACGATACATCACACGCACCCTACAGACCGCCGCAGATCATTCTGAATCAGAAGGAGACCACTCATCCTCACCGCGCCGCGCTCGCTTTTTCCCTCGAGCCGCCCCCGTCTCTGCCTCCTCCTCCTCCTCGTCGCCTGTGTCCTTGTCGTTGGTGTCCGGGGCAGGGTCAGGCTGCTTACGACGGCGGTATGACTTGCGCTTGGTCCCTTTGTCCTTCCGCGTCGCCCGCGTGGGCACGTTGCCCTCGGCCACCTTCTTGTTGAACGCTTCGCGACGCGCAGTCAGCTCGGACTTCGACAGACGACGGAAGTGGCAGTGGCCGTCGTCGATGGCCTGCAGGAGCTGTTGCAGGGGCTCGAGGGTCGTGGGGAGGCTGCTCGGGCAGGCAAAGGGCAGGCCCTCAGACCACCCAATGAGCTCGACGGTGTAGTGCAGTACAATGTCCTTTTCGTAGGACTTGTACTGCATTATCGCCTTCTTGTTGCCGGTGATTTTGACTGGACGAAACATCAGCTGACATGCTAACGCATGATCATCGGCAGTACTCACCCAGCCCCGCGGTGATCTTGTCGCGGATCTCGGTCTTCACCCAGTCGGCACGAGACTTCGCGTTGCAGAGGTAGCCTGAAAGACATGCGATGAGATGCCCTGATCGAATAACTAAGACCCAACAACACAGCACGCACCCATGAGATCGCAACCAGCGATGGAGAATGCCTCGCCAAGAGCGCCAATGTTCTCGACGTCCCACCGCTTGATGGAGCCGGTGAAGTAGCGGTTAAGCTGGGGCGCGGTGAAGTACCACCGCGGGCGCATCTGGAACTCGGAGTTATTCTTGAAGAAACAGTAGAATCCGTCGATCCCGACGCGACACTTGAGGCCTACGATCTACACCGCCGAGTCAGCAACATCGCGTCAGTGTCAAGGCCTTTACTCACCAAGTCTTCGATCTTCTCGCAGGTTTTGTTGACGTCGGCTTGGCGTCCGCGCGGGTTCACACGCACGCCCATCTTCCGGGAATGACGCTCGTCCTTGAAGGACTCGATGAGGTCCCGCTTCTCAGTGCGGGTGAGCTGGTGGTACTCGTCGAGATGCTCCCGTTGCAAGTCGATGAGCTTGGCGGCCTCGCCCACTTCTGCCCCTGCACCGAGGTACGTTGGGATGGCGACGTCGACGACAAAGCAGGGACTCACCTTCGTTAGCCTCCTTTGCCAGGCTGTGTGACCACGCATTGAAGGCAGAAGGCTCGCGCGCTTTCTGCATCGACGCGCCGCCACTGAACATGAGACGAAGGTAATAGTCCGGCTTGTTCCCGAACTTCACTGACATGGCGTGCGCCTTTGTCTTGCCGTAGGCGAAGAAGTCGGCCAACTCCTCGTCAATGGCTTCTTGTTTCTCCCGCGTGCGCGCGATGGCGAGAGAGCGCTCGCCGCTGGTTGTCCCGGGAGCCTTGCGCTTGGTAGGGAGGATGGGTTTGGCGGCCACCACAGCTTGGGGGCCGTAAGCCACGGTGACAGACACGCCAGGAGTGGTAGTCGGAGCGGCTGGGGCAGCGGTGGAGGAGGTCGTAGCAGTCAGAGCGGCGGTGGAGGTCGTGGTGGCGGTGGAGGCCGCTGCTGCAGCGGGAGCGGGAGTGGTCGACGGGGTGGGAGCGGTCGACGCAGCGGGAGCGGGAGCGGACGACGGGGTGGGAGCGGACGACGGAGTGGGAGCGGTCGACGCAGCGGACGCGGTGGTCTCAGCCGGCGTGGTGGACTCAGCGGGCGCGGCGGACATGGCGCGGGGCAGTGAGAGCGCGGCTTGGAGGTGGGGCGGGCAGTTGGTGGACGAAGGATGTTCCCGCCCGCAATGCCCGTTCTTCAGTAATTTTTGCGGCTCGCTGGTGGCTCAAACGGTACTCTAGTTTACTTCGAGTGTGCGTGCCACGTACCTTGGTCCGGAAACTCCGGACGGTCGCCATCCTTTATACCGAACCTCACGTCGAGCCTGTGGGCCGCGTGCATGGTGTCGTCCCTATTCGTTGGTGACGGGGCTCGTTCGGGTATATTGCGCGCAGATGGCGTCGGGAGCCGCGCGCAGCACACCAATGGGGCTCGGGGACAACGTGTATATTCAGGGGGATGCGCGAGGATCGAGTTTACAAAGAAGCAGGGGCACAGGTTGACGAGGGCATGACGAGCGGCAGACATCGACGGAGACGCTACATGACAAGAGGGGCAGTCTTCTGGCCAGATACAGCGGATGCAAGGACAAGAAGTGATGGAGAAGGTTCATGCCGCTCATTCGGCAGCGAGTGCGGCGGTGTTTGTGGCCTCATTCACAGCCGCGATGTCCTTGTACATGCCTCTCATGAGGTCCTTTGCGATGTCCGCGGTGCACCGAGGAATATCGATGGTGAGGCGTTGCGTCCACTCCGCCAGCGGGTAGTTGTCCGCCACGTGCTGCAACACGCTGTGCGTCGTCGAGGGCATGGCATAGAACTTGATGACGCGGTCGGAAGAGGGTCCGAAGATGAACCACGGCGGACGCACAGGGGGCTGCGTCGCCGGGGGCGGGCTCAACACTCCGGAGGAGGCGGGGGCGTTAGGACGCGCAGAACTGCGCGGACGGCGTGGCGTGCTTGGGGCCGTGGACGACGGCGTGATCGAGGGCACGGACGAAATCGACGCGAACGACGCGTGCGTATCTGCCCGGGACGCCGCGCGTGCCTGTTGAGCGCCACGAGCCGCGACCCCGAAGGTGTCCGCTGTGGTGCTGCGAGACGGGGCTTGGACTGCGAGATCAGGACCGCGGAGACCGTTGTCTGCAGCACAGTCAGCGCGTGCTACTATGAGGCAAAAGAGTCACGACTCACCGGCCATGGACAGTGCAGCACGTAAGTTCACGATCTCGTCCTCCTGCGACGCGTTGACGTCCTCGAGCTCGGCGATACGGCTTTGGAGGGCCGCGAGGACATCAGCGACATCGGCATCGTCGTCACCGGCGGCAGCGCGCTGCTTGCCGTGGGCGGAGCGCGAGGTGCTGGCCTTCACGTTGCCCTGGGAGTCGTAGTGGGCGTCGACCAGAGCGATGAGGTCTTGCTGGGTGTACGGGTCCGAGGGCGAGTACGCCAGCTTGATGTGCTCCTTGCCGACAGGAGAGATGTAGCCCTCCATGATGTCCCAGTCACCCTCTTCGACTACGTGACCGGGGGTCACAGGCGCGGGGCCGTGCGCCGCCGGCCCCGGTCGCGTGGCCACAGGCGCAGCGAGGGGAGGCGGAGTGCGAGGGGCAGCGACGGGGACAGAGGTGCGAGAGCCCGCGTCAGCGACAGTCTGGAGCACACCAATTGGCGGGGGCAGAGCAAACTGCGCGGTGCGGCGGTCACTGGCGATGAGCTCCTCTAGATGTCCACGACGACGCCCATAGAAGATGTACCGCGGTGAGTCGGATGGAGGGATGATACCCTGCTTTGCCGCGCGATAGACCGGCGCACGAGGAGTGCGTGGCGCGCGGTTGACGTTCCACGTAGAGGCCTTGTTGGCGAGATCCCACCGCTCCATCGAGGGAACGGCGACGTTCTCGGCGAAGTACTGGATGATGCGGGATATAGCCACCTCAACGTCGGGACGCTCCGTCATCAGCGCCCTCGGCAGGAATACCTCCATCTTCACCTCCTCAGGGATAGCGGAAGAACCTGGCGGCCGAGTCGCGGGGCAGTGGATGAGCATTGTGGCGCCGGCACCGGCACGGTCGAGCATAGTGAGCTGATCACCCTTCGGTAAGTGCCCAGCGACGTCGAGCGGTGCAGATGAACTCACCTCGTCCATCACCGCTTGCAAGCAGTGATCTCTCATTCCATCGCGCCAGTTGGGGTCACCGTGCTTGTGTAGTTCATAGTAGAGGGCGTGGTTCTTGCGGAACGGCAAGTCGTGAGCGCCATCCTCGGTGGCACCTGCACTGAGGAACCCGAACGCGGCGCCACGTAGGTTGATGTCCGGGCTGGCAGTGAAGGGCACATGGTCGCGAAGGTGCGATATGACGGACTGGAGGCCCGCGTGATTGAAGGCGCACTCCGCGAGGGGGAGGACTTGGTTCTGTGTGGCCATGGTGGAGCGTAGGGTGAGAGGGAGAGGGGCGAAGAGCGGGGAGGCAAGACTATATAGCACACCAAGAGCTTCTGTTATGTAACAACCCTAGCCCTGGGCATCCTCTTTGAACAGGCAAATGTCCTGCTCCTTGTCCCCAGAGGCAGCAGTCGCGAGTCCCAACGGGGAACCGGGCCCGGTGGCGTACCATCTCGCGATCTAGCAGTCACGAAGCGGCCAATGACGCACATCCATTCGCCCGGAGGTGTGCGGAGGTGCGTTGAGTATTGTCGACGACATAGGGTGTGAGGAGCAGGAGCAGGAGGTGATTGAGGTTGGTCTGTGCTGGCGTTGAGTAGAAATGAACTGCACGTGCATATTTCCCAGGAGGCCGGTTTGCGATCCGGCATTCCCGCGTCGGATATGAACCTTCGGTATATGCTTATGCTCACAGCAGCACCATGTTCGCCCTCACCACAGCCTAGCAGCGGAGGGTACAGCGCCGCTACGGCTCGACTGTTGTGTGCGTGCTCGCAGCCAAGATGCCGCCACCCCGTGCATTCAAGTCGGTGCCCTGCGGCATTGTGACGTGCGACCGTTCGCACAGCTGTACAACTCTCAAGACTGAAACTGTTTCCCGCTGCGACGCATCCCGGCGGCATCGAACCTCGGTGACACTAGGAAGTGAGTGAGTGGTGTGGCCTTGTAAGGTCTGCAGTCTTCGCTCACAGACGTATGCATTCTGTCCCACCATACGTCTTGGTACAGATGCGATGGTGAAATGGTTATCGAATCAGCGTGAGGTCATGGCTCTCATCCCTACTTGATGATATGCTAGTCTTGTGCCGTATCTCCATGTTCTGATGTCTATAACCACCCTGTCATCTTCTTCTTCCGGGCCCAGTGTCATCCGTGGCAAGAGCTGAGGGATTGTGCAAGATCTGCCGGAAGTGGTCTGTATGGGCGGCGGTTCATTGTCCGGCGCGCGATATTCGTGTCTGCGTACTTCTCGAGTCCTGCGTGATAGCAAACATGATATTACAATGCTGTATCTGTAGCCACGAACACTATTGTATGTAAAAGATGCATGGGAGCATGAGTTCGCCCTGCGTACGAGGCACTCCGCCAATCGTCCCTGGCGGCCCGCAGACTGTGCTTCCGTCGTTCACCCATTCGCCGCACTATGATGTGTATGTGTACGTAGTCAGTTCCCTCAATCTGCATCCAGTCCGAGACCGTCTATGAAATCTACTAATCGTACCGCGTCGCGTTCATCGTCTACACCTGGGATGATATCATCGTCCTCGTCCTCGGGCGCGCCGCCCTTCGCGCGTGGTCCCTCATCACCGCTGTCTGTGCGCTGTACCTCAATGTCCTCCGTTCGCTGTTGCTCACTGCCCGTGAGCGCGGTGCCACGAAGCCCTGGCGTGGGTGCATGACACGCCCAGCCTGGTAGAACGATGCTGCCGTAGTTCTCGGTCTCTCGGCCAACGCGCTTCCCCGCGGCAAGCTTGCCTGAGAAGCCGGGCAGCGTAGACGTCTGGTACAATCGCGCCGCGATGCGCGCGCTGATCTGGTCCTCGTAAAGCCACCGCACTGTGAGCTCATGCGCGAGGGCGGGATCGCTGTCCTTCAGCGACGAGATCGCTTTCTGCATCTCGAAGTGGTGGTCGATCAGCGATGTGAACAACCGCGGGATCTCTACATTAAGACGCCGAATCTCCTCGCGTGCGCGCAGGATGTTGTAGTGCATGTTCATGGCCTCGCGGTTCAACCGCTTCGCCCAAGGGTACTCGCGAATGTCCTCGCGCGCGTCGCGGAGGAGGTCGAACTCGGCGAGTGACGCCATCTCCATGATGTCGTGCCACGCGAGCGTCGGGCGAGGGGGAGTCAGGCCTGCCGCGCACTTGTTGTACTCCTCAAGGGCGTGGCGGATGGCTTCGGCGCGCGTCTTCAGGGCCTTGCCGATCTTTTCCCTGAGCTTGTATCCTGTCTCTACGCCGTTAGAAACGCAACGCGCATACTGGTTGCACTCACCGATCCCGCTCATGCCGAGCTTGGTAAGTTCAAACATCCGCTGTATCACCAACCGCTCAAGGTTGTCGAGCGCCAGGCGATACTTGCGAGACTGGAGCTCCTGCAGGGCGCCCTGATACTCCGCGGACTTTGGCAGCCACCGCTGCTCAATGTCGAGATCTTCCTCCATCTGTAGCACCAGCTCTTCCGCAACAGCCCAGCGTGCCTGCGTCGTGCGCGTGCGCGTGCGAAGGCCCCGGATCTGGCCTTCGCGCTTCTTCGCCGCCTGCGCGTTGTTGACGACGATGAAGGGGTCGATTGCGGCGAGAGCTGTCTTTGCGGCGACGGCCTCCTTCCTGTCAGTTCGAAGTTGCATCGTCAGTGATGGCGAGCCACATAGTCTGCATGCACACGCACCCGGCCTTCCCAAGCTGCAAGAGACCAGCGACATAGTCAATCTTCGCGGCAACCTCTGCCGGCTCGGTCTTGCGCTTCGCCAGATACTCCCTCTCTTGGACGAGGTACTGCTCGCAATCCTCGTGCGTGATCGAGAGCTTCGCGGCGAGGACGTCGAAGGCCTCAGTGTCGTTAGCGATGATGCCAAGAGCCTGCCTGTAATTGTTGTAAATGAAGTTCCCTACGACGGTGTCAGCGCCGAATGGGCCCTCGCGCGTCCGACAGAACGCACCTGTCTCCGCGTGTTTCTGGAGACTCCAGAACTTCGCAAACTCTTCGATCGCTTGATGGCGGTGGAAAGGGGTAGCGAGGCGGGTACCCGAGGCGAGACCGTTCGACTCAGAGAACAGTCGCTCGCAGCCCTCGAAGTCTTCCTTGCCGGCGCCTGCGTAGTAGAGTGGGTGGAAGTGTACCTGGCAGCCACGGTTGTGGCTGTGACCGTGGAACGCGGGGACCAGACACCTCAGGCCCTTCTCCTTGGCGCGCGCGCCGAGAGAACTGTGCTCGAGTGTCTTGGAGAACTCACACCCGATGTCGTAGCCGACAAGGACGTCGGGGCCGTAAACTTCAAGAAGCTTGTTGATGATCGCCAACGGATACTTCATGCTGCAAACCAGCCAAGAGTAAGATGCTGGATGTGACAGCGACGAGCGTACTTACAGCTCTCCACTCCGGATCATGTCACACATGATGAGGATATGCCCGTGCCGACAGAGACAGGCGAAGACGCCGCTGACGGCGAAGAGGGCGAACATTTTCTTGCGCGCTTCCGGGCCCGCGTTCCGCCAGCGTTCAACGCAGACCGACGCCACCTCGTCGGGACTACCCTCGGCGTCAAGGCCTTCAAGCAGGGAGTCTTCATCGGAAGCGCGCGGAGGGCCATCTGCCGCTGCCGCTTTCTGCGACAGCAATGTTCAACCTATGTGGGGCTGCTGGCACAACGGCATGGGACTCACCTTTGCCTGTCCAACCTCATCCTTGAAGCGATCAACTTCGGTCGGCGTGATCCAGAAGTCTGTGCGTGCATGACGTGAGTCGAGAAGAGGGGTACCCGCGCGAAACGCGCTGTCGACAAGCTTCAGCGATTGGTTGCCGTCCATCGTGGCCAAGAGCGAATGCTTCAGTTGAGGCTCGCTCTCCAGCGTATAAAGGCACGCGGCACATGCGTTGCGCATACGCCAGTCCGGTGTGTCCTGCTTCAGCACCGCACGGACACGAGTGTCGATGCCGTCCAGGATGCTGAGGTAGATGTCATATGTGTTGCTGAACTGCTCGACGAGCCCTTTCCAGTACGGTACCTGGCGGAACGTTAGTACACGCGACTAGTGCGGCTGGCCATGCTTACGCGGTGTAGGTGGCACAGCGCCCGCACATGCGCTTGAATGCTTAGGCGCGGGCACACTCGGTGGAATTGCCGGTAGACCTCTAGGACATCGAAGGACAGCGCGATGTTGGGGCTCGTTGGGGACGTCCCGATGTACCCTTCCAGGGCCATCGCGACGTTCGTCTTGGTCTCAGGAGTTGGCCGCCGGAACGTGCGTTGACCAGTGTCTGTGTAACGTGAGAGTGCGCGCCCGCTGGGACTTAGGAGGATATACGTACCGAGAAAATTAACGACCACTATCGTGAACGAGGAGCCACCTGCATCTGCGGGATCGTCAGACGCGCTGCGCGTCGGAAGGGCGGCTTGCCAGGTCATGTATGCGTTCACGAGATCCTCCAGTTGAAGGTCCCATTCACGATTGCGCTTCTCGGTGCGGTCGTGGCGGTTGCGGGCGTCGTAACGTTTGCTACAACATACCCATTGGTTGTGTCGCGTCGTGAAGTGGCGGAAGGACTTACTGGGGTAGCAGCATATCGTCGAAGATGGCCTTGCACAACTCATCTTCTCCTCCCTCGTGACTAAGGAACATGCCCTCCTCGCCGGGCGGCAGCGTGTACCACCCATCGTCGCGATCCGTGTTGTACTCGATGTCGTCGACGGCCATGACTTCGTCGCGGGCTTCAAAGCTCATCCCTATACACCCATGTGACGAGATGTTCACGCCGAGCAGAAATAACATGCTTACCCGAGATTTGCTGCAGGCGTATCCGCTTGGCTTCGACGCGTCTTTTGTAGCTCTGCGACAGCTTGAGGTTTGAAGTTTGTGGGCGCCGTCGGAAACCGTCATAGGTGCGAACATCCACCGAGGCAGACAGATAGCTACGCCCGTGCTTCGACATGGCTTGCACACGAGCTTGAGGTTGGAGGTGTAGGGTGGAGGGAACAATCTGAGTTACTAGCGCCGCGGTGCGACTACTCACACGTGATCGATTCAACAACAACAACCTACGTCTTCCCACGCGGGGCTCTTGGCACTGGTTCATCCTGCCTCTGCGTGTGCGCAGGTCGGGACCTGCAGCCCGCTCTTTCTAACTATCAATTCGTGTCTTTGTCTCTGCTCACCGTCACACAGTCCCGCAAATCGACCATACAGAGCATGTACAGCCGGGGGCTGGCGCTAACATAAAACATTGGACAACATCATGGAGCCGAACTACCGGGCGACTTCTTCCCTTCTATAGGTTTCCACGACATGCACGTCCCGCCCATGGACAGCTCCCGCCCACTCGCCGCTTGCCCCTCGCCTACGGTCCCATTGACCGCCTCACATTGTCGCATACATACACGCCTGCACACTGTGATTATGGTGCCCTGAAAAGCCCGGACGGCAGGAGGTAAGGAGGGAGAGCTACAGCGGCTGTGCGAACCTCCGATGACATCGGGTGATAGCAGACGTGCCCGAGTGATTCTTAGCCACCTACCCACGCACCCACTGCGGCGCTTCCGAGCGTCCGCCGTCCCCACAGTGGCCTGCCCCCGACTCGGAACACAACGACCTTGAACATCTATCACTTGAACGTTCGAACCCCGGTTGCTCTGGCGGGCAGAAGGCCGTCGGGAAGGAGGGCGGGAATGGCGGGAAGGCGGCGGGGCTGGGCGCTGCAGCTCTCAAGCTCCGGCGGCATCGGAAGGTGCGAATCGAAGGATGCGCACTCGCTATTCTTAGCGATTTGCCACGACAACACTCCCTGACACTCCACGAAGCGCCGTCGAGGAGCACTGTCCGCACAGCGACGCCGCGGAGGGGAGGAAGCGCCGTCGAGCGGGGGACACGCGGCGGGGACACATGCGGAGGCTGGAGAGCACCCTCGGAGACGGCGACA
>WJSG01007669.1:0-10131 GCA_016618145.1 Sanghuangporus lonicericola | reverse complement strand
TTGTTACCATACCCAGGTAATTATTCTGGCCACTGATAGCCTTTCGACTATAGCTTGGTATCATAAGCTTTAGGGCGTCCCCGGAGTTTGATAGTTTAACCCACATTAATGTTTTCCCAAAACATTTAGCAGGTGGATAACAAATATGTTGGTAATCTCATGAATAAAAGATTCACTATCATTACTCTCTTTAGTTCTCACTAAAGATCGGACTATTTCTTCATTCTTCCCATTAATAATAATAATTTGTCAGACATAACATAGATAGAAAATAAAATTACTTTTTCGGCTTTAATGTATTTGTATTAACATTATTAAATCTAAACTTTTCTCTAATTTGATTAAGTTTAGAAAAATCACCTTTAAATTTTACAAATGATCTAGCTCAAACTCTAAATTCAAAAGATTTTAACCCTTTCAAATTATTATTAAAATATTTAATTATATTCGAAATAGCTCTAGAGTTTTTCGTCTCTATCTTAAAATTTGAATTTTTAATATTAAAGTTTATGCCTAGAATACAACCTATAGCAGCATAAACTATTAACGGCATATTCTTTTTATATAATTTAAAACTATGAAGTATCTTATCTTCTGAAATCTCTTCGAGCTGGAAAAAACCTTTAGCCTCTGTAAAGCCAATTAACCATGGTTTGGTTATAACTTTTTGGGCTTCCGCAGTATCTAATACTTTGGTATTTATGTTATTTCAAACTGGAGAATTTATAACTTTAAAGGGTTCTTCTTTAACTAAATTAGATAATTTTGCATCTTTTTCTTCATTAGTTAATTCGGTGTTTTTTAATAAGTTATAAGCCTTCCGAAATTTTAAAAAGTAATAATACTTATCAGTTAATAATGGATAATTTTCAAAAATAGGAAATATGATATCATTTAATTTTTTGCTATCTCTTATGATATAAGTACAATAATTAGAATCATCTTTAACCGTACCTACACCTAATCTCTTTTTAATAAAATATAATAATCTTATGTTATAAGATTGAAGGGATAACTTAAAAACTAATAACCATTTTTCATTTTGCTTTTCTATTTGAAAAGTTCCAGCGGCATCAGTAAAACCTTGTAGCCACATAAAAAATATATTATTATTATTATATAAATTTTGTCTTGTATAATTTATATTTTTAAGGGGACTCCTGTATGGAGTAGAAGAATGCTCTACGTGTAGTCTCTGATGGGTTTTAAAATAAACCCAGGCGAGTAATCCCCATGCATAATACATTTTTACCACTCTATAAATTCTTTTTTTAATTGAATAAAAGTCCTTATAGAATAGGTAGTAATATACGTAGAGGAGTTTAATTTTCAATAAAGGGGAAGAATGAAATGTATAATTATAAATATGCTTAAACATATTTGTATTTGTAGTACAAGTATATTTATAACTCAAGATTAAAAATACAGAACTTTTATTAATCGTTTTTAATTCTATATAATATTGAACATATTCTTCAATATTTTGAGATAAAGTATAACTAAAATAAAGAACAAATAAATATGAACCTAAAAAAAGTAAAATAAAATAAAAAATAAAAAATTTTATAATAATAGAGTTATACTTTGAAGTTGCGGTATAAAATTCTGTAAAAAGAGAAATATATTTATTAGGTATAAATTTAATAAAAAATTTATACATATAATCGGATATATTTTTGTGATAATAAGCATAGATTAATAAAATTAATATTAATAGCATATAAAACAATCCTAAGGCTTGTAATGAAAATATTGAATCTAATAATCTTTCTAAGGGACTACTTAAATCACCTGGTTCTAAAGGACAATTAGCAGAAAATGATGAATCCGGACTAGGTATGTTATCAGGATCAGGATTGGAATAAGGATGATCTTTAACAGATTTAGACCAATCAACCTGTTCTTGAATAGCATCCACACCTTCTAATACAAACATTGAACCAGCAGTACCTCCAGCGGCACCCAATGCAGTCATAGCTGCTTTTTTAATTGGGCCACCTGGTAAACTCATACCTTTTGTTGCACCAGCTGCAGCAGAAGCAGCTACAACTTCAGTCTTATTAATCCCACTTTTAGTTCTACTATTGTCTCTTGATTCAGAAGTATTAGTAGAATCAGAAGTATTAGTAGAATTAGAAGTATTAGTTGATTTAGAAGTTTTATTTTCGTCATCACCTAAATAATTGTTCGTATTTACAGTATTTTCATCTGGAAAATAAAAAATAGAAAAAAATACACTTGCAATCATATTAAATAATAAAACCTGTTGCAACAATCTAATTATTTTATTGTTAGATAATTTAAATCCATTTAAAAAAAATAGAGTTATTAAACTAACAACCACAAAATAAATAATAAATTCTATAAATTGTGAGTTACTAAAAACAGTAATCAATTTATTAGCTACACTAAGTGAAATAGGCAATAATAAAGCATATAAAATATAATCAAATTTATTTTTATTATCTTTATTGTTAGGAGAATTAGATGAATTAAAATCATTAGAATTATTATTAATATTAGAGCTATTTCCCGTACTTAATCCTGCACCTTTAAAAAAATTTAAACTAAAATTTTCTCGCATCAAGTAAAGTTTATTTTTTATTACATTAATGTAATAGGACAGCTTATTAATAACCGTCCATCCAGTACCGGCTCCGTTTTCAACTAAAGAACTTAATAATAATAAAATTAATGAAGGTGGTAACAACCAAAACGAAATATTGTTTAATCTCGGGAATCTTTTTACATAAGTAATTTCTTACCTATTTGGACTATGTCTTCATCCAATTTGTTTTTATCTAACTATCTAGTATAATTAGCAAATTGGAGCCTAGCGTATTAATGTATAAAACTATACATTCCTAATATAATATTTGTACTAGAAAATTTTATATTAAAGTCTCTGAGGATCCTACTAAGAAATTAAAAACAAAAAATTTTTGTTTGTTTTTTCCTTTGGTTTCCTGCATAATCTCCCCTTGTGTATTTAAATTTTTACTAATAAAAAGTCGTTAAAACAACTGCTAATCATCTTATGATTAATTTAAGTGTATTAAATACCTGTTCTCTTTGTTAAAACAAATGCTTTGAGGAATTCCATGCATATAGCTAAGTAATAATAAGTCTTATTACTAAGACAAACGGCATTATAATTTATTTAAATGGTCCCAATTGAAATATGTTCTACTATTATTCATTTGGCTTTTCTGTAAAGAAACTAATTTTCTACCTTCAACTGTCATATGATTTTTATTAATTATTTCATTAAAAACAATTTTCCAACTTAAAAAATCTAAATGTTTGCTACTTAATAAAGGATAAATATCTAAATAACCAATTAATAATTTTATAGCATTATGGTTTTCAAGTCTTATAATATAATAAGAATTTTTCTTATTTATTCTTTCTCTAATATGTAATTTGACATTTAAAGCTAAACAAATTTTGTTTAATATTAAATTATAATTTTCATTAGTTTTAGGATAAATCATCCTTTGTTCTAAATTAAATTTACAAATAATTTGTTTTAAAGAATTTCTAATATAAAAACAACCATCCGCATCTATAAAACCTGATAACCAACTATCGTTTAAGATAGGACTATCATTAAGAGGTAATTTAGTTATGTCCATAGAATGTTTTTTATTCATCCAATCAATTAATTTATATAATTGATCTATTTTTGGTGTTCTAAATTTACCGTTAATAAGTTCAATGATTTTACATAAAGTTTGTTTGTGTGAAAATCTTAATTCTATACAATTAGTTTTTCTTTTGGCGATAAATCCTTTACCTAAATAACTTAATAGTTTTTCAGCTAAAGGTTTATCTTTAAGATTAAAAGTTATACCTAGTATAACCCTATCTTCTTTTGTAATAGAAATATAACCGTCTCCTTCTATTAATCCAGCTAAATAATTAGCTAAATATTGTTCGGAGTAATTAATCATAGGACTTAGTTGAGGTTTTTGTGCATTAGAACCAGATGAATAATGATATTTTCGAACTAAACTTAAGGGTTTGACATCAACCCTTGGTATTTGGGAGATATTATAAATTTTAGTGTTTGCCATCACGGCTGTTATATTTAAAGGCTCTTTATCCTTTATTTCCACTTTTCACAAAGTGGGTCAGACTATGTCATCAATGAATACAACTGTATATCATTGTCGGGTTTTCGTGGAAAGATTATTGTTAGCATAACTCACTTTCTAGTCGTTGAACGTTTTTAATTCTTTATCTAAATACTAAAATTTTAGATAGTAATATGCTGAATTAAACTTCGCTGCAATTTTTCTTATTTTAAGAGGGAATAAGACTTTATTGCAATTTACCCAATGCTAAATATAGGATTACTATATTTAGGACTACTGTACTTTTTTTAAATAAACTAAATGATCCCAATTAAAGACTTCTCGTTTTCTATTCATATTGGACTTAATATTTTTAATTAATAATTTACCATCTTCACTTAAATGTTTTTTATCTACTATTAATTGATATACCTTATACCAATCTTCATAATCGTTTCGTTTAGCAGTTAATAAAGGATAATTATTAAAATATTGAATAAGAAGATTTAATCTTTCTAAACTAGTAACTTCTACTATCCAATAAAATTTATCTAGATGTTTTGATTCTCTTAAATCGGTATTAAAACCAAAAAAAGAGTGTAATTCTAACATTATAGGTTTATAAGATTCATTATTATGAGGTCCTATATCTTTACGTTGTTCTAAGGCAAATTTAACTTCTATTCTTTCTTTTGTTAAGACTTTATTAGTTTTTTCATCTAACCTTTTTTCAGTATAACGTACTTTAAACCCTCCATCAGCATCAATAAAACCAGCTAGCCAACCATTACTATTTAAAGAACTAGTATCTACTGAATTAATTGAAATACTATAATGATATCTGTCGTTTAACCATACTATTAATTCATTAAATTTAATAATTTTAGGTGTCCGAAAATAACCATTTATTAATGTTATAAAATTTAGTAAATCTTCATGTTTACTAACTGTCCAAACTATAGCATTTTCTTTATGTTTAAAGCGTAATCTACCTCCAAACATTTCAACTAATTTATTAATTAACGGTAAATCCTTATTAACAAAAGTTATAGCTATGTAAGGATAACTTATTTTACCATTTTCATTTACTAACTTAGATAAACTAATATGGCCATCGCCTTCCACTAGACCAGCTAAGTATGGGCCTAAAGTAGGTTGAGTTTTATTTTCTTTAAAGGCAGAAAAATTAGAAGATAAATTAAATTTATTGTTATTAGTTTCAATAGAATAAAAACAAGGCATTTGTTTATTAAAAAGATTTAAGTAATCTGGTGCACCCACTTGAACTGGTAATAAATAGTTCAATATTTCATAATCTTTCAAATATGTTTGGACTATATCTTCAGGTTATTTAAAAATAACCGCGTCACGTGTAGTCTCTGAGGATCCTACATCATTCCAATTACTGTTTGATTTGGTTTCCTGCGGATTACCTATTTATTATTCATATTAATATTTAAGAGTACTGTACGCTTATTATTCCTATGATGAAATTGTAGTTTTCAATGACTTCTATAATATGACTTTAAGGCTTTCCCGCATACAGTGACGTAATAAGATGTACTTCACAGTACATCACGGCAACTTTTTTTTTATGGTTTACTTAAATAACAGTTATTCAAATGATCCCAAGTATAAGTAGTACGAGTACTATTAAAATTTTTTCTTATTTTAATAGCTTCTTCTAAATAAAGAGTAGTTAAAGAATGAGTTTGTTGTAAATTGAAAATATGTAGCCAATCTAGATAATCTAAATATTTAGAAGATATTAAAGGATATTTATTAAAATATTCTATCAATTTTAATTGACTATTTTTATTATGAGCCATAACAATATAACTATAAAAATGTCGATCTTTAATGATTCTATTTCTACTATATACGCTAACTGCTAAATATTCTGATAATATAGACATAATTTTATAGTAACTGACTTTATTTTCTTCAGATTCTGATCTATGATAGTTTTGTCTTATTTCTAGTCTAAAAAATAATTGAACTCTTGTTAAGTTTTTATTTGATCTAAGATGAATATTTATAGAAAAATTTCCATCTGCATCAGTAAATCCCGATAACCAGGCATTACTATCTATATTAGAATTATCTAAAGGTTTAATTTCTAACGGTTTAATTTTAGATAAAATAGATTTAGTAGAAGGTAATTTACTTTCTTTATTTTTTAAGATATAGTTATTATACCAATGAATAGCTCTATGTAATGCTTCTATTTTAGGAGTTCGCATATAACCATTTATAATACTAATAATAGTATATACGCTAACTATATCTTGTATTTGCCATAAGACATAACCTCGATTTTGTTTTAAATAAACTGTTCCGCATTGAGTTAATTTTTGTAAATATTCTGCAACCGGCAGATCCGCTTTTTTAAAAACAATAATAATCATTGGCCGATATTTTTTGGCTGTTGATTGTTTATCATGTATGGCAAAAGTACCATCTCCTTCTATTAAACCCGCTAAATATGGACCTAAATTAAAATTTACTTTTTCCACATTTTTATGACTCATTGTATACTTTTTGAGATTGTATTTGAATTTGTTTTCGTAATTTTTTATTTTTATGTTACCAAAACCTCCAACTAATGCTGGCATACATTTCTCCTAATATTTCTAATAGGTTTGGACTATATCTTTATCCATCTTTCCTACTCTGGGTGGATGTTTTAATGGATATCTCACGTGTAGTCTCTGAGGATCCTACTGTTAATAAAGATAGAATTTAGTGTTTCACTTTTCTTCTATCACATATTAATTTGGTTTCCTGCTGATTGCCCAATTTATATTATGTTACTTTGTCCTACCTTTAAGTAGGGTTAGTTAATATAACTCTAAGGGTGTTCCAGCATATAGTGAAAAGAAAGATTTATATTTCTATAAATCCCGGCCATGCCTGTATTTATAGTAAAATTATTAATAAAAAAAAAAGTCCTGTAACCCTTGGTCTAATTTAAATGAGTAAATTTCCACTGTTTACGATATAATCCTTTATAACTACCTTCCTCTATACCACCCTCTGACGCGGCTAACGAATAAGGAATTATATATTTTCTAATAGTACTTCTATCGCCTTTCAAGTGTCTAGATAATCCACCTATACTTGAAAAAGTACGATTTAATTTAGGATTATTCATATTTTCAGCATAAATTTTTTTACTTTTAGGTTGATTGGGCTTATATTCATATCTTACTTCTTCTATTAATGAAATTAAATCTTCAGTGTTTAATAAAGATTCATAAGGAAATTCTGATACAATATCAAGAGAAAATAAAAATCTATTTAAATATAAATTTCCATCTATTAAACAATTTTTTAAAGATACATTATGTACACCAATATTTTTATATAGCCACTCTTTAGAGTCTGAGATAAAAATAAGTGATTTAGTATTAGTGTCATATAAATATATGACTGTTCCACGTAAATTTCTAAGTCTATCTCTTGCTTCTTTAGACATAGGTTGATGATAACCATTATAACCCCCCGCTACTAATTCAACATTAAGTATAGGAGAAAGAGAATCAATATAATATTGTTCCAATTCAATTATTTGCTCCCAAGTAGAATTAGGTTCTAAAATAAAAAGAGTCAATTTGACATTACTAAACCCATATTTATTAAAATATCTTATTACTTTTCTATCAGCTTTAGCTAATATAGAAGGCATAAAATAAGAACAAACTCTACTATAAAGATTAATTGAACTACCGACATAAGCACAGTCTTTTTCTACCTCAAAGAGATATACACCTTTAGAACCCTTAGCAACATCAGCTATTTTAAAACGATTATTATAAGGATCTAAAATTTCAAATTTTTTATGAGGATGGTTAATACCTTTTTTATTTTGGTTTAAATGAAATTGACAATTTTTATTAATAGAACTTTTTCTCAATTCATTTTTATGACGGTGTATATATATTTCATTATTTATTTTTCCATTAAAAAAAGTTAAGTTTTTTATTAATTCTTTATTATAAATAAATTTAACCATAAAGAAGATCATTATAAAGGCATGTGCAGTAATGATCACATTAAATAATTGATGGTCTCCTTGTAATATTTGCACACCTGGTGCAGATAATTCTAATCTAATTAAAACAGAAAATGCGGTACCGATCATACCGGCAAATACTGCAAAAATTAAATAAAGAGTACCAATCTCTTTAGCGTTGGTAGAAGATAGCCAAGAATTCATATTAAATTTATTGTTAATAATACTGAGTATTATCACTTAACTATCTTCTCTTCTTATTAGCTCTGTTTAACCAATAGATTTTATTAAACTAAATATCTATCTGTATGTATGATCTCTATCAGGTTCGAACTGATATTAGCTTCGTGAAGGGAAGCCGTACTACCATTATACTAAAAGACCTTTTATATTACTTATATTCCTGCCTATACAACTAGAACAGGGAATGATAGATAAAATTTTAATAATAGCGAATATTGGAATTGAACCTAATTCTAACAGGTCATGAGGCTGTTGTGCTAACCTTTACACTATTTCGCTTATAAATTTTTAACACTATCTGTGAAACAATACGAACAAAGAGACTCGAACTCTTAAGGAATTACTTCCACTCCTGCTTAAGAGGAGATTGTTTACCAATTTCAACATGTTCGTTACTAATTATTATAAATACACTCTCTTTTAAAAAAAATTTTTTCTGTGTAAAGAGGTATTAAACACTAAAAAAAAAGAGATATAATACTTAAGAATTATTAATTAATAATTAGATTACAGTTAAATTTTATAATCCTTCATGCCCCTAGATATAGCGGAAAGGTCGCTGATAATTGAAGACATGTGATACTATTTTATTTTACAACTAGCCAAGGCTCTATAAATATAAACTAAAATCGTTAATCAATCTTTTTTTCTTTAAAACATCTTAATGGAATTGAACCATTATTAAAAATTTCGAAGA
This sequence comes from Sanghuangporus lonicericola, assembly GCA_016618145.1. Classification (NCBI taxonomy): domain Eukaryota; kingdom Fungi; phylum Basidiomycota; class Agaricomycetes; order Hymenochaetales; family Hymenochaetaceae; genus Sanghuangporus; species Sanghuangporus lonicericola. The sequence goes on along the minus strand of WJSG01007669.1, from coordinate 1,100 downwards.
TTTTTGTTTTAACCATTAAACTAAAGATGTTTTATTTTACCTTGGCTAGCATTAAGACCAGCGGATAGTTTTACGAGTAAAGAGACTTGAACTCTTAAAAATTATGAATTCCTAAGATTCACTCGGCTACCAATTTCGACATACTCGCTATACTTTAACACTCTTTTAATTTATTTTATCTTTGCCCCTAGCCAATAGGTAGTGGTAAATAAAAAGATATCTAATGAATAAAAAAATAAAAATTATACACCTCCAACTTCCAACGGGAGAGCATAAATTAAGAGGTGGGGGATTCGAACTCCCGGTCAATAATGTGTAAGATTACTGCTTTAACCAACTAAGCTAACCCCTTAAAAAAAAATAGAGAGTGGAGGGGGTTACAATTTATTTATTATCCAGCTGCACTTTCCAGTACAGCTACCATGCTATGACTTTTGAGATGTTACCCAAATGGATTCACTAAAGCCAATACGTTTAACCTAATTGTTCCAAAGACCGATATAAGTCAAAAACTGAATTAGGAAAAAAACAATATCTACCTCCAGTTTCCTCCACCTAAAGCTTCTTCCCAGCGACAGACAGTTAGTTCATCACGAAACTAGCTTCACCGTTGCGCTACTTATCAACGATTACTCGGAATTCCTTCTTCATGCCTCCGAATTTCAGGAGACAATCCGGCTTATATTTCATATAAATCACTTTTTTTAATGATTAGCTCCACTTCTTTGAAGTATTGCATCACTTTGTAAAAGTTTTTGTGGCACGTCTATAGCCCAGAACATGAGGGCCATAACGACTTGTCTTAGCCCCCGCTGAATCTCTATCAGATTCATTAGTTATTAAGTATAAATTAATAACAGGGATTTCGTTCGTTAGTGGAATTAACCTAATGTTTAACAACACGAACTGAAGACAGCCATGCAGCACCTGTACTTAAGTACTTTAAAATGTTAAAATACTCCCTTATAAAAATAAAGTTTGTATGCAAGTTCTGGTAAGATTTTACGCGGATTATCGTATTAAATAACATGCTTCACTCCGTTTGCTTCGAGACCGACTAATTTTTTTGTTTTCTACTTTGCAGTAGTACTCACAAGGCG